>JANJYP010019197.1:0-24852 GCA_024605115.1 Rastrelliger brachysoma | reverse complement strand
CCCCCCCCCTCCCCCCCTCCCCCCCACACACACATACACACACACGATATAAGATTTCTATCTATGTATTTTGTATGATAACACCTAAATGTGTGCTCAGTCATCTCCTGTTAGATCCTTTCACAATGGGCAACATTTTTTTCATTTTATTAGTAAAGTCTATAAGCTTTGCTGGTATGGAGTTTAGCTCTGGGTCACACATTAATATTCAGAACCATTCAAGACCAACAAGTTCAGCTTTGATGCCTCGGCTCAGACCCCTTGAACAACACTATTGCAGAAAATCACNTGTGTGTGTGTGTGTGTGTGTGTGTGTGTGTGTGTGTGTGTGTGTGTGTGTGTGTGTGTGTGTGTGTGTGTGTGTGTACAGAAATACAAAGTTTTTCTCCAGGTGTTACTTTGGCGTTTAATTATGAGAATGTGTTGTACTTTCTATTACAACTCAAGATTCAAGATGTGTATTGTTATGCAAGTACAATTGTGAAATAGTTTGGCTGGGAGGCTCTATTACAGGAAAATATAAAAATGCATATAAATTTAATGCAATATAATTAGGGAAGCAAGGAGTGTACAGCTCCTGCAGGCTGGACAGCTTACATTTGGTGATGTGCTGGGCCATGGGCACCACCCGCTACTGAAATTAAACTGGGGCTGTAACCTACATTTCTTGAAAAAAGGTAAGTTCTTAATTGTGTCCATTAGCTCCCTTCTCTCTAACAACTGGTCATTAAGTAAACAAATGAATCTCTCCTCAGCCAAATTGCAAGAGTTGTGGAAAGATGACCTCACTTTTGTTCAAGATATACACAGATATACTGTGGAATTGGCTGCCTCAGTAGCATGATCATTAATCTTGCTGGCAGAAACACCGGAATTTTGGTTGTGAGACAAGAGAGGAGGTTGTTGTCTGTCATGGAATTGCATGAATAACACTGGGATTCATTTGTGTCTATTGATCCTGTGCTCTTACAGGGGCCTTGTGGTAATGTGATCGTGTTTAGGATAGCAATTGAAACTGAATAACTTTTCTCGATCCTCTTCTCTGATTTAGTGGCACATGTCTGTTTTATTTGTGAACACAAGAGAAACTAATTTAGAACCTATGAGAGAATCAACTTTAAAAGAATGTGGTCTTTTGTCAGCGTGATTGCAACTGTAGTACATAACACTTTCATGATACAATAATAACTCAGAAAATGGCAATGTAGAGCTAAAATTTGTTGCTGTTATGTTAGTGTCAGTGCAACACAATGGTCAAGATCCTGGGTAGTAAGGTCATGTAATTGTGTCAAAAAACAACAATTATATCATCATCCCTTCTTTTTTTGGACTTAGTGTGTCTCCTTCTTCCTTTTTCCTATGTCATGATTGCATTCCTGCCTTATTTTTCCATTTGTACAAATCCTGTGGTTCATTTTTTAGAACAAAATGTTTCCTCTGTGTTTTCTCAGCTGGAACAATGGGGTGATTTGAGTGAGCAGTGAAATGTCTGTCATGCTATTTGACATCTGAGACCCATTTTAGTCTCCTAGATACATTTTCCGACTGTCTGTAGCCACATCACCTCTCTCAAAATGCACAACAGTCACTGCTGTCAGCCATGTACTCTTAACATCCAGGAGTGTCACTGTCACTGTCAAAAAAAGACGTTTCTTACTTGTCCAGCTCAGTGATATTTCAAGCTTCTATCTGAGGTACTGAGTGGCAGTTTGATGTGCAAATGGCTCTCTATGGAAATGTAAGGCTAAATAAAAGATGACTCAGCCACAGTATGCTTTTGGTAATAATCATTTGGGAGTCAAACAGAGAGAAATGTGATGAAGAAAGTATCATTTTTTTGTAAATTGTAGTTTGAAAGTGGGTACAATAATTGAAAGTAGAAACATTAATTAATTACATTAATTAACATTATGTTAATTTTCCTGAATGCCACTTTGTCATAAGTAGAGCTGACTTTATCTGCATGGTAGACTGATGTGGTAGGCTTAGTGTTAATGGTGAAAAATAAATGTGAGACATAAGACGCTGCTCTACTCTATAAGATATTTCTATATTTTGAGACTGTAGAATTTGTAGACAGGTTGTTCTACATTTCCAGTCATAATCAATGTTTGTCTCTGAAATCAGGTCAGTTCATCTCATAGCATCCACACAACTAACTGTGGCATGTTGACCTTTACATTCAGTTTCATTCAAGAATACAGTGTTGAGTAAAAGTGCAATGCCCTTTAAAAATGATGATGATTTTTATGCTGATAGCAAGTAAAAAAGGTGCAATGAAATTTCACATCTTGTAGAATATTGAGAAAAATTAAATTATAGAATAAGGTAATTTGTTGTTTTTAGAGTTACTCAATCTTTATTTTAAGAATAAGTTTAACACAGCAGGACTTATGTTTTTAATACCACAAAAATGTGGTATTACATTTCTAAAAATTAAAAAAAAAAAAATCAAATGATGATTTTATAAAATGGATGCATTTTTTACAAGATTACTCTTAAATTTCATAGTGACAAAGTGGCATGTCTTTCTTTTTAAAGTAATGTGAAATGATGATAATTCTACAATTTTAGAGGTATCTTTTTGCTTAAAAATGGGAAATCCACAATTTTCTGGTGTAATGCAGAACTTTGACATCCTGCAGTAATGTCTGGTTGCAACTCACCTTTCTGTATCATAGCTTCTCTATTTCTTTTTAACCTTGTAGTGAAGGTGAAATACCATAAAACATGTTACATAACACAATTAATTACAACTGAGGCAAAATGAACACTTAAAAGTTATATTTAGACCTACTTCATTTCTCCACAATAATCAGCAGTCAAGCAAGGCAGCCTCAGTGTGTCTTGAGTGTGCTTGTATTTTATGCAGATAACATATTACTGCATATTCTGTACAAACACAACATACATGTTAAAAGGCATTTTATCTGGTCCCTATGGGCCCGCTAACACTTTCAATACTCATGTTGTCTAGGCCAGATGGATGTGTGTTCCTGAGGTACATTATTCCTCATTATATACAAGCTGAGTGAATGCTTTTAGTGCTGCAAGGTACATTAATCCATTTGGAAAAAAAAACAACACCATGTTTAAAAAAAAAAAAAGAGCATAATTTATAACAGCCACTCTCACAACAGCAAATTTCACACTGCTCCACAAGAAAGCATGCACATTGTAAAACATAATTATTTCTAATTAAATAGAGTAGCAAGGGGTGGTTGCAGTGAGATTGTGGTGAGATGTTGAAGAAACTGATCAGGTCTGCATGACAGGTTGACACAAGGCTCAGATTTGCTCTTCAACTTTTTGTTGTCCTCCCAGTGCAGCATGCAGATAAACCATTCATCCAGTGTACTGTACCACATATCTGTGATTTTGCAGCACAAGAGTTCTGATTGATATTCATGTGCTGCTAATCACAGTAATTGCAGAGGACATTACATTTTTATGTCAGTAACCTAATTGTTGTTCTTGATTTTAATTACTTGACCAGCTTCATTTGTGACCAAGACAACTTGTGTGTGTGTGTGTGTGTGTGTGTGTGTGTGTGTGTGTGTGTGTGTGTGTGTGTGTGTGTCTTATTTGTGTTTGTGAATGTGGGTGTACACTAAAGTGTGTATGTGTGTTGTGAATACACAAGAATAACAGGTGTTAGTAAAGAAATTAATATTCTTAAGGTAGACCTTAAGCATACACAGAAAAGCAATCATAACCCATGAATTTTAAGTTTTATAAACAACAGAGATAATGTAGGTCATTTCATGGAATCTGAAGTAGTGACATGTATCACCAACCATTAACATGATCAGTATGATTTACACAGCCAGATATTAAAATCAGCTTGGGAATAATTTACACTGTGTCCAAGATGTGCTGTGCTCTCTTGCTAAGAGCGAAATTAAGAGATTGATACCACTGTTAAACTTAAGAGTGATATCAATCTTCTCAACTAATTCCTGGTAAGAAAGTTAACATAGCCTAACCATTTTATGTTTTTTGGGGAAAAAAAAAACATTTACATTTTTAAATGTAAAATATTGTTTTTGTGTTTTGTGATGTTATTGTTTGCATGTGCAAGAATAGACTTGACTCATCTTTCAAAAGCCTGTTCTGAACCTCCATGACAGCCTTTTTTATTCCCTGCCCTTTTACACTCTGGGGACAATTATTCTAATTCTATATCATCTTAAGTTTGAATCTTTTACATCTTGATGACCAATGACAGGAAGTTGAGTTAAAGGGCAATTTCACAAAACTGTGAATTGTTTCTTCTGATAAGTTGCTCCTTGCAGGTCCATTTCTCAAAGCAAGGTCAGTGAAAACTTGGAGTCTATTAACCCTGAAATGAGGGAAACTCTTGAGTTTTCCATTTTACATAGGGAGGTAACTCAAGCCAGAGAAAGAAGAGTAACTGTAGCCTGTTTCAGAAAGAGAGCTAACTTGAGCTCTCGGTTGGTTACTGTAGTAACAGACTCTATGACTCTTCTCAATGAACCTGTATGTATCCTTCTGCCAATGCTCTATCATTTCCAGACAATTATCTTTTTGAGCGGTAGTGTTTCATGTCACAGTCCATCATCTACATACACAACCTAATCCATCCCCACATTTTTATTGTAGTCATCCTCTCACCTTCCAGCAGATGTTGTGTGCTACGCTGTGTTTCTTTGCAAATGGAAGTTTTTTGTGTAATGTTGGAGATGCAGGGTGGTCAGAAAAGTGTTCCTCGCCCTGAAACAGCTTTTACCCGTCTTTGTCCTTTTTGGATGACAGGTGGAAAAGGTGTGTTAAAAATCCATTCCATTTTCTTTAACAGCACTTGGGAAATACTTAAAAATAATAATTCTGTCCTCACATGTACATGGTTCTGCTGGAATTACAAAAAATTCTCTGCTCGTAAAATACCGGAGGCACTGAAGGCACTGAAACTACAAACATTATTTTTTATTATGAACATAATGCATTTATGACTTTGTTATATGACTGGGAGTTTCAGCTTGCATAAAAATAACTATCTGAAAATATCCTCATTAAGTTAGAATGGAGAAAGTATTTTATAGGATTTTAAATTGTGAATCCTGTTATGCTGCTTTGTACAATAACTAAATGCATGTGTGTAGTAGACCATGGGCAGACCATTTGTGTGTCATATTTATGTCTGTTTTTAGTGAATGGGATTACGACTTAAGTTATTTTTAGACTTGTAACATTGGCTACTTTTTTATATACATATTCTAAATGCCTTTTAGAATAACAGTTGAAAATCCAATGAAACAATATAAAGCACACAACATGGAAGAACCTACATTTACATTACATGTAGCACTGTAACATGAGGGAATATAAAGACGTTACATGGAAAAGGGGAGGGTATATCTTTTTTTGATTAAATTAAAGGTAATGTTTGCCTAAAGACTCTTTTAAGTAAGAGACAAAAAAGATAGAGAGAAAACGAGCAAGCTGAGAGCTGAGTGAGAGAGAGATGTAGTAGACAAACAAGCTAGAAATTGAAGAGCATCTGCAGGAGTATTGTGAGAATACATGACATGAGTGAATCTGAGAAATAAAATATTATTTTCTAATTATTTTAGATCAAAGGTTCCAAAATACAAATAAACACCTCACTCCAGATTTTGTCTGAATGCAGTCTATGAATGGAACTAAAACAAAGTTTGCTCTGCTTCACCAAGTAGTGTCTTTCTTTAACTTACTTCCAAAAACAATGCACACACTAGCCAAGACACTAGGCGGTAGTGTTCATGGGAAATGCAGTCATCAAAATATTAAAGCTCTTTTGCACAGGGGTCACTAAAATAAACTCCAAATGAAAGTTCCTTGAAATAACTATAAAAAATAATGTAGTAGTGTTTTAGAAATTTTAGAGATGAATTATCACCCCTTATCACCGAGTTTATATAAAGATTACAGATTGGTTTGATTTTAAATAATCATTTGTTGTTTTTACTTAAGTTTTTACATATCAGACTCTGTATGAGATTCATTTTTTTCCCACAGGAAATCGGGCTATACTGTATAAATAAAGCATGACTTGAGTATTTGGACAGTCTGAACCAAAATCATTTTCTTATCATCTTATTACCAAGCTATTTTATTAACTGAACTATAAATTTTAAGTTACATACTGTAAGCCTTTATGAAATGATACCTATTATATTAAAGAAATAACATCCACAACATGGGCTCAGGTCACTTCAACAGTTCACTGAGGCCGTGGTGTCTGCTGCTCTATTGTTGATTTATTATTTGCTTGATGAGATAAAAGCAACTAATCATGATAAGCTGTTGGGTTTCAGTTGCAGACAAGATTTTCACAATGTTCTTTATTTCTGTCCACTTTCTTTTTAATATACACCATTGCACACTCTTTTCATTAATGTGGGTTTATTTACAGGTATCAACCAAAGCATTGCAATTTTATATTCTACTCATTTGTCTGTCCTTACAAATTCAGTTTTGTAATCCTCATAATTTAGAGCTCTAAATGAAAGGGACATGTTCAATTTAAAGTACAGCCATCTGTCTACTAAACAAATGCATGCATGCTGCTGCAGGATGTTTTGGAAGCGTTCAGTAAAATTGCATACCATTAGTGACCCTGTGAAAGCCTTGTTTTCAAACTGACTGTAATACTTGGTGAGGTTTGTGTTTTTGTGGGTTTAAAATGCTTTTTTTAAACCAAATGTGGCAACATTTCTCAAAGGGAGAGGGCATCCATTAAAGTAAGATCTGTTTTCACCAAGACTGCTGCTGTTAGTGTTTGTGCACATTAATAGTGACAGTTATTATATATATTATTTCAAATTTTGTTTTTGCTCTTTTTTTTCTTTCTCTCTCAATCTCCATGTGCAGGTGGTATTTTTGAGACACGGGAAAGTGAGCTAGTGAGTATGGACGAACTGGCTTTTAAGTTTGCTGTAAATAACATAAACCGCAACAAGACCCTGATGCCCAACACAACTCTCACCTACGACATTCAGAGGATCAACCTCTTTGATGGCTTTGAGGCTTCCAGGAGAGGTAGGAAATGATTACAAGTTGTAGCTACAGCATGCTGAGCTTTCCAGATTAGCTGTTATTACTGCAAGTGATGAAAACACAATCACCAAACTCACAATGTATCTGTTATGGATTATAATTGCTCTGTGATATCAAATATTGTGAAATAACAAGTTCAAAATCACAAGAGAATAAGAACTTTAAGGGGACACTTTGTTTTAAGGTTAATTTTACAAATTTTCCAGCATAATTTCATCAACAAAGAATAAAAGAATGTTAAAGATAGAACATAAAAACTAACATATTTTTTCAGCTGTTGAGAGAAGCTGTTGATAATATCAACACTGATAAATTTACTTTGGGTAACAAGGCAAATAGTTCAGTTCTTACAAACAAAAAGTCACTTTAAGAGTTTGGCAAGTCCCTTCAAAAACCCTACTTTTAGTAAAAAATTACCAAATTATTCAGAAAATACCTACTTGACTTGTTTCCATAGGATGTGAGCCTAGTGTTGAATGGAAAAATAAGTCTAGAAGCAATTTCTATTCTACCTGTTCAGTTCACACAAACCTGAAATCAGAAACCTAATGACTCTGTGTCTTTTTTGTACTACTTTAACAGTATGTGACCAGCTAGCTCTCGGGGTGGTTGCTGTGTTCGGCCCCTCTCACAGCTCCTCAGTTAGTGCTGTTCAGTCCATCTGCAATGCTCTGGAAGTCCCTCACATACAGACCCGCTGGAAACACCCATCAGTAGACAACAAAGACACCTTCTTCATCAACTTGTTTCCTGAGTACACTGCCATTGCTAGGGCCATCCTGGACGTAGTCACCTTCTTCAAATGGAGGAAGCTCACGGTGGTCTATGAGGACAGCACAGGTGGGGTCCATTGTTTTCACCAGCTATATCTGGATATGAAGTGTAATGTTTAAACAAAAATAAATCATTGGTAATAAATGCCTGCAGATGGCATTTTGTGTATGAGTTTACTTCCCATTGCATTACATGTCTTGAAATACCATTTCAAGACATTTAAAGTGAAGAACTGAGAGGGGGAACAGGTCAAAAGTCCTGCCTTGTGTTTTCTCGACTTTACAATATATTCATATGTCACAGTTATAATTACTCTACCCCAGCCACCTTTTTCATAGTGGCCAGTGAACCCAATCTGTAACGGGGCACGAATGCTTCATATCAAACATCTGCCCTCTGACTACACACCATAATGCTGACAGTCTCAAATACAGCCATGTCCTATATAGAGTCCCTGCCCACGACCCAGAGAATATAAAATGTTGTTGTTGAAATGTCATAGTTTATAGATTTTTTTCCCTTTTATGTTCAATCACAAGTTTATTTTCCTTAAATGTCATGCAAACACTTTCTCATTTACACTCTGTGCGCATTGAAGCATGGTGTAGGAATAAGGGGAGTTTGTACTGGTATACTGCTCAGGTATGTGTGTTTGCCTTTGATGTATTTAGAGGTAATGACTAGGGAGGACCTCCCTCAATCAGAGGATTTAAGTCTTCATGACAGGAAACCTGCTGAAGAGTCCTTGAGCCTGAAACCTGAGGAGTGATGTTCTGTATTAAATCCTGAGCTTTCACCTTCCTGTGCATGGAGAAGGAAAAATACAGGTATACAGGTCCAAGATGAGATAACTGAAAGGTCTAATTGTCCATTTTTTAGGTCTGATGCGGATGCAGGAGTTAATTAAGGCTCCAGCAAAGTTAAACTTGAAGATCAAGATCCGCCAGCTGACCCCAGGTAACCAAGATGCCCGACCACTGCTTAAGGAACTGAAGAAAGACAAGGAGTTTTTTATTATCTTTGACTGCTCGTATCGCATGGCTGCAGAGCTCCTTAAGCAGGTGTGTACAAGGTTTGATAGCAGTTTTTCATTAGTCTGTTCTTCTGTTCCACAGATTTTACGACACATTTATGTGTTCTTTGGAGACAGCACATTTGATGATGTTCAGTATGTTGTAGAAATCACAAGAAACTTATTTTCTTTGTCTATGAATGTTTCTTTCGTTATTTAAGTAATAGCCCTTAAAGGATATAACAGAGAAATGCTTCCTGATCTGGGTGAAATATTACTTCTCTCTATCTCATTATAGTCCACAATTTATTCCCATCACATGGATTTGTTACTATTTCTATTTTTGTCACTGATATGAGGGGATTCATAGAGACCTCTCATTAGCCTTGTGAACACTTATGAAGTGTTGCATTTTTGACATGTACATGCAATAAGAAGGATCTATGCTCAACAAGTTGCTCCCAATATCTGATACTCCCCACTTTAGTTACGGGTTTATCCAAACGGAGGTAAATACATCCAGACAGCAATGTTAGAAAATAGTAATGGTAGAAATGATTAGGCTACAATATACAATATGAACAAGAACAAACACAGGAGGGATCTACCTCATCACTGGCATTTTAATAAAGGTACCGGTATGTTTGTCCCATAGCGATAACAGAGATGAAAGTGCTTAACTGCTGAATATATAACCATCCATGGATACCTGGTTAGGTTTTTAAAAAAATAGATAATTACTTGGGGTTATCTAGGTTTCCTCTCCCAAGGAAAAAAAGTAATTTAAAATAAACTTCCTGCATTTCTATACCATCTAACCTCTTGAATTAAGTCAAGAAACAACTACCTGAACTATCAAGAACAGTTTCTAATTGGAAATCATAACAAAGTGTCACAGTGACAGAGACACGCTCTCACTAACTCAGCCCTGCCTGTCTGCAAATGCCATGAGAGGAGAGAGAAAGATACTGTGTTGTTGCCAGAAGAGCTGCTCACTGAAAGTACTCTGAGCAACATGCATGGGAATACATTACAATATGTTAGATTTGTGTATATTTCTCACTTTTCCCCTTTTCCCCTGATGATCTCACTGCTTCACAGTGTTACTGTTGCACTGCTAATGCACTGTGCTGCTCTGTCTTGTCTATTCATGTGCTGGCAGTATCTTCTTTTCATGCTGTGATGTTATTGGTTATGAATTTATTTTTTTGCTGCATGAGGAAAAAGTCATGTGATGTGAGAACACATGAAAATTGTCAATTGCATGAGACTCACAGACAATGTGTGAGAGTTAGCAACTGTGTTCATGTCAAATTTTCATTTTACAGCTTTCATCAATGGGAATGATGACTGAGTACTACCATTTTTTCTTCACGACTTTGGTGAGTTTCAGTATGTAAAAAATGTGTACAAAAAGTTATTTTATAGACAAAGTACAAATTGAGTTCTGTGTGCTCAACCGGCTATAAACTCACACACACACACACACACACACACACACACACACACACACACACACACACACACACACACACACACACACACACACACACACACACACACACAAACACACACATTTTTACATCCTGGTCTTGATCTCCACCTTCCACTCTCCATGTTGCAGGATTTGTTTGCCTTGGATTTGGAGCCGTATCGCTACAGTGGGGTCAACATGACAGGCTTCAGACTGCTGGACATAGATGACCCATGGGTGTCCTCCACTATGGACAAATGGGCCATGGAAAGACTGCAGGGTCCCAAACAGGAGAGTGGCCTGATGGATGGAGTCATGACGGTATTTTTTCATATTACAGAACACAGACACTATAAACACCTGCTCTCTTGAAAGCTAGTGGTGCACATTTGTATGCTGTAATCATGCCATGTAGGACCCATATTTCAGAATGACAAATATAGAATATTAACACACTAATCCTCAGTTATTCATGTTCCTCACTTATCTATGCTTAATGCCAATGGTACAGTTCTCTTAAAATAGCCATTATAGTTTAATCTCATCACATTTTCATCTTCACAAATTTTACTGGAGAGTTTTTACTATAATTGCACTATTTATAACTGTTGTTTAGTTGTGTTTACTGCAAAGAATTTTGAGTGCGGTGCAAGAAAAAAAAATCCCAACAGCATCTTCCCTTCACTGCCTCCTCTGCAGACAGATGCAGCCTTGATGTATGATGCAGTGTTCATGGTTGCTGTTGCTTCTCAGCGGGCCACTCAGATGACCGTCAGCTCCCTGCAGTGTCACCGCCACAAACCCTGGCGCTTTGGACCACGCTTCATGAACCTCTTCAAAGAGGTCAGTGTCAAATAACTACGTGAATTTTACAGAATAAAAAAAAAGAAAAGAAACCTATTACATCAGAAGGATGACTTAAGAAAACTGTCTTAGCTTGACCACCATGCATTTTTGATGTGTTTCATTATGTTTGGAAAATGGTTCATCAAATTTACCATGTTCAGTTTCTGTTGCTAACATGACACTGAGCAAAAATGGATGTAAGATAATCTCATGTAACATGACTGTGAGACCATACTTTGCCTCTGAAAGTTCATAATGTAGAAATATACAGTATTTATGTACTTATAAGTTGAAAGTGTATGTCACGGTTTGACTGTCAGACGCCTACAGATAGAAATGAGGCCTTTGATGCATGAGTGTTTTGATCTCTAAAGTCTTAAATCCAGCAGAGGACCATTGCCTACCATGGAGAGGACACATTATGATTCACTTCCCTCACTCATATTTCCCCCACCTTCTCTCTCTCTATCTGTGTCTCTCTCCTGTTCATTTTTTTTGTTTTGTTTGCCGCTGCCCATCCTTTGAAGCATCTGTCCTCCTTTTCAATTTATCACTTGACATCACTTGATGTGATTGCAAGAACCAGTAATATGTGTTACACAGCACTCAAAACACCATAGCAGAATACAGGGACACAGCTTTCATTACAATAGTTGACTTAAGTTCCTGAGCGCTGTAACCAGAGGACTCTTTCCTCTGCCTGTTAGTACACAAAACTGACTGAATTGCCTTTTAAATGTGTGGATGAACTGGCTTTTTTTTATACATGTCATATCATCATAGCCAGAAACAGCAAAAAGAAGGTAATCGTGGATTTTAAATGTTGACAAAATTATAAATTCTTAAGTCTATTTTGATTAATATTCTTTATTCAAGTTTGTAATGTCTTTACTGCAACAAATGTTTGTTCAGTGAGAACTGGATGTAGGGAAATGTATGAACATATGATCTTTTGCTTCTCAAATGTTAACATGACCATGAAATAAAACTCGATTTTGCTTATTACTTCTGATTTTTTTTTTTAAAACAAATTCAACTCATTTGGGTTTCTTGCTCCAAATGGGAAATCTGGCTTGTAGCAATGTATACATTTCAGCTCATACTCAAAATAAATTAGGAAGACTCATTCTAAGTGTGAGTAATACAACACTTCTGGAAGACTGGAAAACATCTGAATCATATACAATGTTTGTAGAATGTAAGAAGTCATCCAAGTATATAAAATGTATTCAGCAACAAATTTTAAAATATGTTGAAATGCATATTAATTGAAACAATAAAAGAAAACTGTGTTGTTCAAACAGTACAGCATATAAAAGATATTGTGTGCAAAAATGTAGATAACAGCTATATGTGCAGATTTGGAAATAAACTGTCTTGTCAAAAATGCCACTGCTTTTTGGCATTTATCCATTCAAATTTACTACTTTATCAATTGATTTTTTTTAATAAAGTGGCAATTCACAACAGTAGTTATCTCAGGGTACTATTCACAAAGAGTAGGTGTAGACTGCATTCTCTATTTTAAATTTACTCAACAATCCCCCATGAGCAAGCACTTGGCAACAGTGACAAGGAAAAACTTCCCTTTAACAGGAAGAAATCTTGAGCAGAACCAGGCTCTGTTGGGTGGCCATCTGCCTTGACTGGTCGGGTTGGGAGAGAAAGTGGGAGGGGCAGACAGGAGAGAGACACAAACAGAAGCCACAAATATCCCTAAGGTAGAGAGAGTATGATTATGCAAGTAGTTATTATCACTATAATGAATATGAATGAATATGTATGAACATTCATACATATTGTGACTGTACAACAGAACAACCTGTAGGCTGTAGGCGTCTTTCAAAGTCCAGCCAACATGATCCAATGAGTCTGTCAGCACTAGCTTCTCACCGTCTTGGTCCCCTTCACTTTCTCTCTTGAGAATCTTTTCCAGAGCTTCATTAAGGCTCTGTGCATACAGAGAACACAAAGGACATTTGAGACTATTTCCCTCTTCTTCTACATTTCTTCTCCATAGGCACAGTGGGATGGACTGACAGGACACATTGTTCTTAATAAGACAGATGGCCTGAGGAGAGACTTTGATTTGGACATCATCAGCCTCAAAGAGGATGGCACTGCCAGGGTGAGCACAGAGGCCTTGAACAGCCACTCATATGCAGTTACACCACTCATATTCTTCTTCCACGCTGGCATCAAGGCATGTGTGTATGTGTGTTTATTTTTTTTTTCAAAAATGCTGAGGTCCTGTTGAGATGTTGCTTCCCATAATTCATCTATACATTTATTATTGTGTATTTGTTCCCTCAGGAA
The DNA here is from genome assembly GCA_024605115.1 of Rastrelliger brachysoma. Lineage (NCBI taxonomy): Eukaryota > Metazoa > Chordata > Actinopteri > Scombriformes > Scombridae > Rastrelliger > Rastrelliger brachysoma. The sequence goes on along the minus strand of JANJYP010019197.1, from coordinate 11,371 downwards.
TATTAATAATGCTACGATTTATTTTTCTCCCTCCACACTATCTGTGCTTCATGTTGCACTCTTGACATTTTCAAAAGGGTATAACGGAGGCTGGAAGTCGCCTTACAAAAAGGTGGATCAAGGTTTGTGCCAGTGCCCTGTTTGGTCAAGTGTTTGTTGTTTGCCTCCCTCTCCCCCCTTTTTTCTCACTCTATATGCCACGCACCTCCCTGCTCCTTGCCTTGTCAACCTTGTTCCTCTTCACTGATTTTGTGTACAGCAATGCCATGTGTATGACATTTCAGTTTTCTCCGTATTTAGGTCCAGGCATTGCTCTGACACTTTGAAAAACTTTAGTAGCAATAGCAGATGCAGAAGTAAGACATGAAGTCCTGCAATTTCAGTTTCCTGTGATGTGATAGTTACTTTTGCAGAGATAATAATAGCTTCATTATTTGTCTGTCTTCATACTTAAATGTCATACAGGCTAGAGGTATTAAATTACAGCTGAGAGGGATCCAGTTAGAGTTACACGCCTTTGATTGATGCATCTCTTAGTGCACATGTTAAATGCAGTTGTAAGGGATCAAATTAAACTTGTTGTCATTGTTTTTGCTCTTAAGATTTTATTTGTGTGATCTTGACACCTCTTAAAGGTAGAGTCAGTCATTTTGGATAAAGATTAATATTTGAACTAAACACCCAAAGAAATACATTCCTCCACTTCCCTCCCTTATCAATAGTTGAAAAAAAAGGTTATGAGAAAAAATCACCAGTTGATTGCAGTCGTATTAGTTGTTGGGCACTGAAGTGTTAAATGCACTCAAACAAAGTCAGAGTCTCCAGGGTAATAAAGTATTTTCAGTTGTCAGTTCTATGAAAATAACATTTTCCTCCCTCTCATCTTTCTTGGTCTCACTTAGCATGTCTTCTGCTCTGTGGTAACGGTTTTCTAGTCTGATTTGGCTGCGGATGGAGATGAGCTTTAGGATTCATAGATAACATTTTACTTCCAGCATATGAGAGAGAATTCCTGTCAGATTTTATAGCACACTTGGTTTTTAGGAGCTGCTCTGGTTTGCATGATACATTTGCAAGGCTATACAGAGTAAATTCATGACTTGGGGGTTTAAATGCTGATGACTGTATGCTGTGGGGTTATCTCAGCCTATATTTTAGCTTTGATTTCATTGGCCTGGTCTGATTGCTTTATTACTGAAACAACTTAAGACTGACAGTGCAGATTCATTTTATAGAGGAGGATGTGTCCATGATGTTCAGCAACATGCACCATGAGCATGTGAAACAGCGCAATCCCTTCACCTCCTACAAAAATATTTTCCATTTATCTCTGAGATTGAGGACAAAACAATTAATTAAATTCCAACCCATTCATTGTGTTCCTCATCTGCAGTGTCCAGAGATAAGACTGATTTATGGAGTTCTGTGCTAAGAGGACCCTTTGCGAAAGTGTCATGGTAGAGATATGTATAGACTGCTTTAGTGTGAATGACCACAATTTCTATCTGTCTGACTGGGTGAACAGAATAAGATAGAACATAATGAGGAGTGAAAAACACTCTTTTTTCCAATAGGTAATCCCACATAGTGTACCTATTATAGTGTTCAGTTTAATAAGAAGTACTGATGCATTCACCATATTTTATCTTCTTATGTGGTGAATGAGAGAATGAGCCATTGTTTCGGATTGAAAATACCCATATTCATTATTTTTTGTTCTCAGATCGTACTGCCAGAGGAGGAAAGCATCTGTCCATCACTTGCCTTAGTTCTATTAATAATGAAGCGTGGTCACTTAATGCACTTAAAATTTTAATGCACTTAAATTTAAGTGCATTAAGTTAAATTTGCATCACTGTCAAGGGACCCCTTGACCTTTGCTCAGCTCTTTACAAGTGAGGGGATTTGAAATGGTCAAAATCCAGCAGTCAGGCGCCTGATCTAATCTGATAACTGCCTGGATTATACTGCCTGGTCCAATGAACCAAACACTCTCATTCACAGTTACTGTGACAGTATGGAGGGCCTTGTCATCCCTTCTGACCCTGTCTGATCCTGTCTTTCATTCATACTGTCCCTGCTGGTGTGATTTCCAACTCCTCACCATCATGTTCAAGAGATATTACACAAACAAGGGAGGTAGTGGAGATTAATATTACTTTTTTCAGTAAACAGCATTTCAATGTTTCCCTTCTTCCTGTAGTTACATTTCTCTCTCTGTGTCTGCTGACAGATGTCTATGCCAAACCCAAGCCATATTTAAGCATAACAAAATGGTTGCCTTCACATTTGTTACAAAAAAGCTGCTTTGTTGTTCAGGCTGTATGTTCCAAACCTGAGCATGGCTTGTTTCCATATAATCACTCACTACACACACAACAGCAGTGATATTGGGTTGCATTGTAATAGCTACAAACTTTTACCTGATGTCCCTGATAATCCGCTCTGTTTGGGGGGAAAAACTAATTTTCATATTCACTGTACACAAAAAAAATAAATTTTCTGCACCTTGCAAAGCTGAGCAAAGGTAACTTTTGTAAAATGATGAATGGAGCAGAATGTTGGAAATAATCCAAACAGTTGGGAATGTCAGGTTTTTACACTTCTTATTCATTTTTCTGTTCAACGAATCAGAAAATATGATTAATATGCAGTGTACTGGAGCAGTATGTAATTTCTTGTTGAGATTTACAGGCTAGATCAGGTTCTGTACATTTAGTGTTAGAGATAATTTGTATAATCATTCTGATTTTCTTTTACTGTTAGTGATCATTAAGGATGCAAATCAAGAGGGGAGTTGTGGGTTTTACTATAGTGAAGCTCACTTCCGCATTAAAAAAACTGCAGTTTCTCGGCTGCCACTCGGGGCTGGGACCAGAAGTGAGCAATTCTCCATTCACCCACATGTTAAAATGGTCGAATTTACAGCTTAAAAAATAAATATTTACATCCTAGTACAATTTTCTAGTTTCCTCCTCCATGAACACTCAACCATAGGATGAGCTTCGAAATCAGACTCTCAGTGGGTGATGTCACAGGTGTTATGTCTATATTTTTTATGCAAATACAGCCTGGTTCAAAACTGTAAAAACAGTACAAATCTGTACACTATGACATTGCCTTCCATAGTGAATGCAATAGCCTTTGTAAAATGTGTCTTCCTGTGGTTCTGATCAAAGGAGAAATTGTGATTCAATAAATTTAAAGTCCTGTTTGCCTTTCCAGATTGCCGTGTGGAACTCGTACAGGGGGATGAACCTGATGGAGTCCAACCGAGACAAGAATAACAATGTGACAGACTCTCTCGCTAACAGGACTCTTATTGTCACCACAATATTGGTGAGAAGGAAGGAGGAAGGTTAAGCAAATGATAGAACAGGAATACAAAGAATGCACATAGAAGCACAACAGGGGGTGGGGGCTAGGAGAGGAATATCATTGCTTAACTGAGTAGGTTGGATAGTTTGAATTAGTATTTTCACAAATCTGTCAAAATATCTTGATTTACTAATTCAAACACAGCTGTATTTGGTGTTTAGACATCTTGCCACTCACCCAAGGATTGAATAGCTCTGAGAACTGATGAAATGGTAATGATTCAAAAAATTTAGCTGCCTTTAGTGCTTAGATAACATAGCTTTGACAGAATTGAGTCAGTATAAGCAATTCACTAAAAATAATAAAAACACAGTGTTTCCTTTTTTCTGTACAGGAAAACCCATATGTGATGCATAAAAAGTCAGACAAAGAGCTGGTTGGAAATGATCGCTTTGAGGGCTACTGCCTGGACCTCTTGAAAGAACTCTCCAACATCTTGGGTTTTACGTATGAAGTCAGATTGGTGGCTGATGGGAAATACGGAGCTCAGAATGATAAAGGGGAGTGGAACGGGATGGTCAGGGAGCTTATCGACCATGTAAGTTAGTAGTAGTGTTCCTGGTCACTCTTATAAACAACCTATAGCTTTTTGGTTTTGTGAATGATGCCACCACAACCCATTATTCATGGCTAAACCGTCAAGACACTGATCATGAATCCACTCTCCTGAGTGGATTAGCAGTAAGACTTCTTCTTACCACAGTGGAATACTAGAAAATGTCATGTGTAACCTTCAACAGTATCAATTTTACCTGTGGTATCTTACTTCTTTTACTTTTTGGTCTGTGCAGGTAGCAGATCTTGCTGTAGCTCCCTTGACCATCACCTATGTAAGGGAGAAAGTCATCGACTTCTCCAAGCCCTTCATGACGTTAGGCATCAGCATCTTATACCGCAAACCTAACGGCACCAACCCAGGCGTGTTCTCCTTCCTTAATCCCCTGTCTCCAGACATCTGGATGTACGTGCTGCTAGCCTGCACAGGAGTCAGCTGCGTCCTCTTTGTGATTGCGAGGTAAACATGGATTGATGCTTGTGATAATTAGATGATGTATGATAGGACGGAAAAATATAATCCTAGAGCAGTGAGATGTAGGCCAGCACCTGTTATTTTAAAATAATAGACAGAGTCATGCAAATTCAAATTCACATGACAAGAATTGTAAATGCTTTGGAATAATTGACATGACTGTGGCATGACTACAGCTCTTCTTAAACCAAAAATATGCTTTTAGCTGCCTGTCAGCTGCCAGGTTGGCTGTCATCATGGTTGTTAAGTAGCAGGGAATAATTGCGATCTTGCTCTTCACCTTACTCTCAGGTGGTGTGTACTGTAAAACCCCTGCCAGAAAGTTGCACCCAGCAAATAGAAAATCAAATAGGCAGTGAAAATCAAAATGCAAATAAAGATTAAGTGTAAATTGCATTGAAGAAGACTGGAAGCCTGCATTGAAATCAAGTGCATGACGAGTGTTTCCCCTACCTTGCGATTAGCAGCATAGAAGAGGGTTTTTGCTTGTTTAGATTTGCTATCGTTTTTTTTAATCTCTGTTCTTTTATTATCTCCCAGGTTTACTCCATATGAGTGGTACAACCCACATCCATGCAACCCATCCTCAACTTTAATACAGAACAATTTCACGTTACTCAATAGTTTCTGGTTTGGCGTTGGAGCTCTCATGCGGCAAGGTATTTATCTCACATTTCCCTTTTGAGGTGAATAGAGACCATAACAGAATTAAGATGAAGTAAATATTAAATTCTCAGATGACTCCATAAATATTCTAATATAGTTCCATATCAACTCAAAATGTGGTTTCAGTGTTATGCACGGTGCTTGTTTTTAAGTCTAGTGAGCTGCCAGCACAGCAATAATGATTGCACTGACACACTAAACTCTGATCTGAGCTGTTTAATTCAAAATATCAGTATTCACCTCTTACTCACTGTGAATGCCCTCTACATGTAGTCTGGATTTACTCCCTATGAATTGCAACCTCACCCAGTTAATGGAATTATACTGCATTTCATGGGGACTTGACCTGCCTCCAGGCGGGAGATTTGGATAGGATAAGTCAGCTGTGCCAGACTGGGTAGCCAATAAACCTACTGACAACATCAGTCCACGACAAAAAGGTGATGCTGATAAAATGCAGAGTTTCTGCTGATGGCAAACAATGTTGATCTTTCAATATGGATAAATCGAGAAACAAGCAAGTGAAGCTTTCATTGAAAAGCTTGGTGGATATCTTTACATCTAAGTCTCTTTGCTTTCGGGTTTCTTTTGATTTCTTACCTGTAAACCAAGGTACTGATAAGCCGTCACTGTCCTGCATCCCTGTGAACTGTAGCAAGATTCCCATTTTACATTTCATGACATTCCATCTATACTTTTAATTTATTTGCCCTTTATAATAATAGCATCTTTTTGCATTCATCATCATTGCATTTCTCTGAGCTGGTGTGTCATAGCAGTTGAACCAACCCTCCAGAACTGCTTTTTTATATTAAAAGTAAAGTTATTGTAAGTATTTGTCCACCCAGAGTGAAAAGGGGTTTAAAATGGGTACAGACATTCCAAAACTTGGCACAAGAAACACATTAAATGTCTTCTTTCATTGCATTAATCACTTTTCTCTGTGCAGAGAGAAGGCTACTAGATAAAGTATGGTGCTGCTTTTTCATTGTTGTATTTCATTATGTTTTTGGACTGATGTGTTCTTTCATTTTATATCCATATTTCTTTTGTCTGTGATATTTGGTTGTTTTAATTTGTGTGTTTTTATATTATGTTGTATTTCTTTTGCAACCTAGTGTTTCAGACCCAGCATGTACGTACTATACAGGAAGAAAATAAACATACTGTATGAAAGGCACATAATTTATCATTCATTAAAGCCATGGTGTGAATCCAACTAACAACTATTTTTAGTTTTCAAGAACATCAGATAGTTCAAAAATAAACAGCACTTACTACCATTCTAACTTGTACTAGTGGTAACATATTGAAATTAATATAGGCATTCCTACATAATCATATATTTTCACCCGTTCAAATAGTAACCCTTAATCTCTCTGTTTTAAAACCTTTTTAAGCTCTTTCTTTACCTTATGTCCCTCTATTATTATGCTTCCAGGCTCGGAGCTAATGCCTAAGGCTCTGTCCACTCGTATAGTTGGGGGTATCTGGTGGTTCTTTACGTTAATCATCATCTCCTCCTATACGGCCAACTTGGCTGCCTTCCTCACTGTGGAACGAATGGATGCACCCATTGACTCGGCAGATGACCTGGCAAAGCAGACAAGAATTGAATATGGTGCAGTGAGGGATGGATCCACCATGACCTTTTTTAAGGTATAACTGGTGTAGGCTCCTGAATGTTCCTGTAGACATATTATAGTATAATTAATAATACTGAATACAGAAAACACCCTAACCCTAACTAAAACACTATTTTTTTAGTGTTGATGTTGGATAGATATGTTAAACATAGTCAAAGTTCCAAAGTGAAGTGAAGTGAACTTATGCAAAATGATCCATGCAAGTGCTAAGCTAGGGTTTCAGCCTGCAAAGTGCAAAGTTTGATCCTTCTCGTGATGACATTAAATTGTTCATAAATGCCCTCAAATGGTCCACACTGTTGCCTCTGTTGATAAGGCTGCTCCACAGGTTGTTTGCATTGTTCACTCATACATTTAAAAACAGATTTAGGCTTGAGCACACATGCATGTATTTAGTAGTTTAGAAGTTTGCCGAGAGACAGCCTCACAGGAAGAGAGATGACAGATAGAGGTGCTACATAAATAGTAGCCAAACTGCAAAGGTATGTTAGTAGAGCCTATAAATATAAATCATGAAATGTGCATGATATAATTTCTTTAACAAAAACTTTTTAGTAAAATTAAAACATGCAACAGCTTTAGACCGTTTTGTTTTTAACTGTGTAAATGGATTGCATTTTCTTTGGGCCTCTCTAGATTTCTCACCAGTCAAAGCACTTACAATAAACTGTTCAACCATGTACATGCACATTCATAGACTGATGGCATATAAAGTGATGTCCTGTTCATCAGGAGATCCAATCTAGTACTTATTCACACACACTCACACACTGATGGTACAGCCTTTGGGTGCAATTTGGAGTTCGGTATCTTGCCCAAGGATATTTTGACATGTGGACTGGAGGAGCCTGAGATCAAATCACCTATCTCCTGATTAGTGACAACCCGCTCTGCCTCCTGAGTCTCAGCCACCCCATGATATACATCCTGAATGTTCCACCTCTAATTTGATTAGTTACATATTTAGCAAAATACTTTTGAAGACTGCTGGAATCATAAAATATGATGAGCAAATGTGTTTTTGTAATTTAACATACAACATACATTTGCTCAGGTTTCTTAGTGCAAACCAACCAACATTATCATAAAAGGCTGGGTGCAATAGTAATAACAATGTGTGTTCATGTTGGATGAATATGTAGTTTGCTCAACTGAGTGAATTAGAAAAAACAACACCAATAAAACAAACTTCAGTATGAGTGGGTGGTATAATGCCTATATTTTTAGAACATCAAGATCATGATGCTTCCCTCAATGCTAAATACGTATTACATTAAAAAAAAGTCGAGACAGAAAGATGCAAGAAAAGACTTGTATTTACTTCCATGAAATATGCACAAAGAAGAGAGTATGTGATAATGCGTTTACATGATGTATATTACGACCACTTTTGTTGTGTTCTGAGGTGTTCTGAAATGTCTGTACTGAAGTTGAGCATACCTTAACTTGTTAGCTTATATAATATATCCTTGTACCAATGTCCTCAGAAAGGGCCATCACTTCCTTCCCCCACCACCATGCTCTCTCCTTGAATCCTGGTGGCTCAGCAGGGGTGATCCATGCAGAGCTTTATCCTCCCAGATTGCAGCCAGTGATTACGGCTGCCTGGATAGGAAGAAGCAGGCTGTGTTGATGGCCCGAACAAATTGAATCAGCTGGAGAAGATTTAAAACACAGCTGTCCCATTTTGTCTGACTGAGCAAGGAGTAACACAGATACACACTAAGACACACAATGAAAGATATAGTCTCACTGCTGTTAAACCTATGTGCTTATGATAATATATGAAATATAGTTGAATATATGTTCTGTGTGTATGTAAATCCAAAAACACACATAGTTTGTGTTCACAAAGAGTAAAATGTATCAGTATTTCTTGCCAACTTTCATCTGTCTGATTTTTTGGCAGAAATCAAAAATCTCCACCTATGAGAAGATGTGGGCATTCATGAGCAGCAGGAAGAACACTGCATTGGTTAAGAACAACAAGGAAGGTATTACCCGTGTCCTGACAACAGACTATGCCATGCTGATGGAGTCCACCAGCATTGAGTACATCAGCCAGAGAAACTGCAACCTCACACAGATCGGAGGTCTCATAGACTCCAAAGGTTACGGAGTAGGAACACCCATAGGTAGGAAATGATGAGCTCAGGAATCCAACATACAGTAGATTCATTGGTTCTCATTCACAAGCAGTGCATACACACAAATCTGTGCTTAAATCATAATTTGCTCAATATGTTCTTACTGAAATTTGTCCATACTCTGCAAACAAATTTAGAACTTTCTCTGTCTCAGAAAATGTAAAATCACACATTGCTCTTGATATGATATATGACATGACATGATAATTCATGCCAGTCTCTCATTCTGGGCGGTTAGATCTGGTGTCTTCCTCCTGTTCCCTTATTTTTCTCTGGTCTGTGATTCATGTTTTTTGGTATCAGCTATGATGGGACATAGTATTCCCTGCTTCAGTTTTTGCAGCCCAGGTTTCCTTTTTTGTTTGTTTTGTCATGCTTTTTTAAACATCATCACCTCCAACATTTTTTTTTCTTACTTTTACCTCTTGGGGCAATCTCAAATAACTCAGCTTCTTTCAACTTATTGTTCAATACAGTGTTTCTCATGACCAAATAGATATCCTTATATAAAGAAATAGAGGTGTGCCCATATGCTGATTGTAGATAGCAGATAAGTGCCTGTCAATTTAGAATGATTCTAATTCACAAACATACACATGGAGCTGAGAACCAGATTAGCTGGTACGCATGTATCAGGAATTCTCATATTGTGTAAGAGTAAGAACATTTTCCACATGTATTAGTGAATGAGGCCCATTGACTGTAGACTGTAGATTGTGGTCAGACCGTAAATTGTAGATCACCACAACACCAGTAACTTCAATAGAGTGATATTCTTTTTGATTGTTTCCTAGCCTGCAAACTCATGTATAGGCTCATGTATATGGGCTATAATAACTCAAAGAAAAGTGAATACTGCTGAGTTTTTTGTCTTTCCTATATGTATTTTATTTTTATTTCTATGACAATATCTTCCTGATTAGGTGTCTATCTCACTCCAGAAGGAGTTTGTTTTGATTTTTTTCTTAACTGATGAAATTTTGCTGAGCACTTTGTTGAAAATATGTTCACCACCTACATAGTGGCACACATCCGTGCCTATAAGCTGCCAAGTGCAACGGCAGCCACTGAGCAACTTCAGTGGATCAGATGGGAGGTAAGGCTCAAGGGCAGCACAGAAACAGAGAGGGTAGGGCATAATTTATCAAAGATAATAAAGAAAGTACAGAAAATATAGTGTAGTGTCCTCTAGATGGCCAGTCTATTTTAATGAGGTACGTTCCCCAAGTTCGTTATGTGTAAGAAATCCCTTTCTTTAAAATTAACCAATGCTGAATAATACGTTGAATGTAATACACTATTTATGAAGTGATATTTATTTATACTATGATGATAGACACTCTTAGTTACCAACTGAATTATTTTCTACTGTTTTAAGGGTTTTTAATCAGAACTGTATATATAAATGAAATAAGAATTAAATTATGTTTCTTACCTTTAAGGTTTTAACTTCTCTCTGAAGCACTTGCAAAATCAACCACAATACTCTCTATATGTCCTATACCTATACACCTATATTGGTGTAAATATCAACACAGAAATAGGTTATTTTTAATAATAGAAAATAAAAAATAAAGAAATAATATGTTTTTATTTTTATACCCTTTCAAAACATTTTAACATATTAAACCTTTTTAAAACTCAATTATTAAACTCTATTCTTACCAAATAATTTTAACCATCATGAAATACTCTTTTATACTTTTAATCACATTTTATCAAATATGATTGTATTTAAACTACTTATTTATTATCTATTTATGATCTATTTTAACAGAGTTACAATAGCATTACACAAAAAAGGCACTAAGGTTGCAGGGATGTCCTTCTAGCTTTTTGATCTGTGACACTAAGGAATCATCTTCTTGCAAAACATGATGCAAGTAGGAAAATTCCACCCTCCATCCTGATATCTAGCTGGTTAGCAAACTGAAGGGGGGCCAGCTAGTGATCACACATGTATCAGACAATGACTTGATGAGTATATTTGGATCAGGCAGTATCAGATTGCTTATCAGTATCAGATTAACCTTCTACAAGTTCTGGTTGAGATCAAACAAATGCTCAAAGACTAAAGGCCACTGAGTGAGATTGCACTGATAACCTAAGAGCAGATGCAGACGTGCCTTGACTGAGATGAGCCAACAACAGAGTCTCACCTGATCATCAGGTGCCGGGTATGGAAGCCTTGAAAGAGCAGAGGCATCCTTGTTAAACCTTTTGAAAATTAATTAATTTCTTTAAATCCTTGGCCCTATCTCATTCCAAGCAACACATCCTGTGTGTTGTGCTACTGTGGTTTCCTCTTCTTCTTCCTGTAGGAGTCCTTCCCCTGAGCAGTATCCCCCCTCAGATGTTTCTGTATCTGCTTCATTTCCTTCTTATCCCCTTTCCTGGAGCCTCATTTCTTTCTATGCAGAGTCTTTAGTCATGTAGGATTTACTGTTTATTGAAACAGCCCAGTGTTTGTCACAACAGAACCATGGTTAATTTACTCTGGTTTA
>JANJYP010019194.1:0-13185 GCA_024605115.1 Rastrelliger brachysoma | reverse complement strand
TAGAGTACAGTTACCATAGTGATGAGGACCATGTGGTTGTCAATGGAGATTTTGTGGTGTGTTAGAAGTGTGACGCCTTCTAAGTTATGAGTGACCAAATTTCTGACAAATACCAAATAATGAACAGGTTTGAAGACTACACTCTACCTTAGTGCTCTAATAACAAAAGTAGTATTTGTGAAAAGTAATTTGAACATTCACAGAGGAATATACACTTATGAAAGACCACAAAGACAGAAGAATACAGTTGTAAATGTCAGCCACCAGTGTTGAACAGAACAAACACAGCCAGATAGCACTGACAACACATTAGCAGCACGAGTAGGTACCTGCTCTGAGAACAGTTAAAACAAGAAGTGACCATGAAACAAGCTCTTAAACACACAGGTCAACTTGTCACACTGTATTACTGCTGCTGCTAAACTGCATCCACAATCTTTGACTCTGCTAGGATGTGTCCACTTTTCTTCCAGAAGTCTGTTCTAATTGTTCAGTGAGGGCTAGTTAGACACTGTGAGCATATTATTACACAGCAAGGGGCCATGATTCACTGCTATATGCATGGTAACATTCTATTACAAATACTGCCACAATTAAGGGAAGCTCATCGGAGTGTTTGTAGGTGGAAGTCTGTCTATTCACAATGCAGGGCAATGTGTGATCTTACATAAGCTGCTGTAATGGGGGAAAAAACATTTCAGAGCTCACATTGGCTGGTAAACCACGACTCAAAATTTTCATTTCATCTTGCAGACCACAGAGGAAAACACTTGAAAACACGCTGCAACTTTTTTTCTTCAGCTTGTTAGGACAGTTACAGAACATCATGTACTAACTGTGCATTTCAAATGTAATATTTTATGTAAATCTTCAGTCATTTTACTTTATAGACTTAATAGTCTGTGTTTCTATCATGCAAGACATTTTACTGAATTAGAAGTTTACATGCTTACATTTGCTGCTGTTGTAGTATTTGTACCATTAGTTTCACAATGGACTGTAGGTTTTATAAGACCAGGAGATGTACTAAGTTAAAGTATGACTGATTAAGGAAATGAAAAAGAAATACTGTCTTTTCATACATGTACACATGACCCACTTTTCTGACTGCAGTTTGTTCGTGTTGCCTCTCTGCTTGTACTACTGTCATTACTTAATTACTCATCTATTCTGGCAAAACTCAAAGCACTGAAACTGCAACTTCATTTACAAATGCTGCATTTTTCTTAAGGCAACCACTGTAATCCGGTTGTGTGTTTTGCACTAGACATTACCCCTCTGTGTTTACATTCCCATCTGTTTGCAGTCAGACACACCACACACAGGCAAAGAACTGTTCAAGGCCATACACTTTGACAGGAGTGTCTGTTGCATAACCAGTAGCATGCCAAACACCATCCACACATACCCATGCTCATCTTATTAGAGCAGGTGTATTCTGTTTGTTTGACAAAATTCCTTTCAGCCTCATTTGAGACCTATGGAGTTTGTCTCTTTGCCAGCTGCAAATGTAAGTCAGTGTGACCACTTACATAAAGTCATATATGAGAGAAGAAAACAACATACAGTTGTGTTTAATCCCTGACTAATTCTTATCTGGATTGTACACAGCATGGTACCTGACAGCATGAAGGTCAACTGATTAAAAAGAGAGATATGTCCAATAACTATTTAACCTTTGGCCCTAAGGGGAATTGTTATATAAATTATTTTCTCATATGTGGCATATTTTTATGCAACTGTAGGTGAATTAGCACTTTCAGTTCACACACCAGAGTCCAAGCATACAAAAGCAAATATTCACACTGCCTAGAAAGAGTGGCTTTGGAGCCACTTATGTCTGAGTTTCATGTTACAAATATCTTTTGCATGTGGGTCAGTCGTAGACCTTGCTATTACTGCTGCATAGTGAAAAAATATCCTACAGACAGTACATTTGTAATCCGAATCTCCAAACAGCATGATCAACTGTGTCTGGAATTATAATATAATGAGAATTAGTCATGATTAATTGCTCTTTTTTCTAAATCACAGTACTAATTGGACTGTTGGTCAATGTACTTGCATGCATGCAATATGCATGCAAGCTATACTGCTGAATAAGGCAGCTGAATAGCGATACTTGGTAATTGTGATTCAAGCAACATGTTGGTGCAAGTTATTGCATAAGGCTGTAATAACTGCAAGGAAGTGCTTTCTTATTGTTGTGTGAAATAAACTGTGCTTACAGGTGTATATTTATCCGTATGTTTGCTAACATGCATGTGTGTTTGTGTGTGCACAAGCTTTATTTATAAACCCTTGTAATCAGTGCCATGTTAGAATGTGTTTGTGAGTTACACAACGTGCGCTCCATGAATCTCTGAATTGGGATGAGAGCATGACATTTTATCTAGTCATGCTAATCTGTGGCGAGGAGGGGAGGAGTTCAGTGTTAGCTGTGTTAGCATCATGCACAGTATACAAATGGATTTGCCTTCATGTCTGTTCAAAGATTATGTTGGAATGCTGAATATTTTCAGGTTGATACAGTTTAATACTTTAATAAACTGGCTCTGTGCTTTACATTGAGAGACTGTTTTCAGTCAAACTACTTATGAAATGCCATTGTGAGTGTACAGTATATATGTAAGTTACTACATAAGGATATATGTGGTATTTTGAATGAGTACACTGACAGCCACCCACTAACCTAGCATATGACTCAGGCTTTTGGTTTACATCTACAAATGAGCTCATTTCTCTACTTGTTTGGTAATCGGCAGCCATTCTGCTATCTGTAGAACAGAGAGCACTCCCAGGACACCACTTAGAGTCAATATGTGGCTAACTCCACTCTCCACATCTGTCTGCACTAATAAGAGAAAGAGGAAAAGTGAAATAGAGCCCAGTTGTTGAAACCTGCCCAGGGAAAAAAAAAGTAAATCATCCTGTGTCAACCGGAGCTAACACATATCTCAGTGTTTCGGTTCCTTTCCATCATTCACACCTAATTTCAGTGTGTGACACTAAACGTAACTCATTCCTAGGGTGGGCTATTTTAAGACTAATGACTAAAACAGGGATGAGTCCTCATTTCTAACGTCTTTCTGTGTCTTTGTCGCCAGCTATGTTTGTGTGTCTCAGCTTGCGTTTATCTCCTTGGTAACTGTGGCAGAGGGAAACCCATAATCAACAGACAAAATGTGACTAAGAAATTCCACCACAACTCACAAAAGCAAACCAGAAGTATCCCAGAATAGAAATTATTGAGCACTGAAGGATCGGTTTGCTCTCTCTTGTCCTGAAGAACAAAGTGGGCAGGGAGCAAGTGGAGGTGTTGAGCTGTTTTATTTAATAGTGACAACTAGACATAATTCAATCAATATCATTTTTTCCCAGGCCTTGAACAGAGGGAGGAATAAAAAGAGAGGGAAGTGGGTCACGCCTTGATCAGTTGTGGAAATCCAACTCAGCACAGATGTGTGTCACCAGGAGTCCTGGCACGGCTTCTTTCAAGGAAAATCTGGACAAAGTTGATAAACACTCAGTGCCTGGTGGCTATTGTCCAAAGTGTGTCAATGTGGCTTGTGCTGGTGGCCAAAACAGAGTAATTCCTTTTAGGCTCATTGAAACAAGCAGATGGATTATTACTGCAATGAAGCTATAACAAATAAAACCCAGCTCAAAACTGTGCTTTTCGATCAGGTGTCTGTTATGCAATAAGGCATGCAAATGCAGTTGATTTATTTAATCTGTTCTAACCTCAAGTATAGTTAAGACCTGGCTAATATGTGCAGCTGTCTAAATAGGCAATGAGGCCTTGAAGCAATCTCCCTCTGTGTGCCACTCCAGGGGAAGCTACAAAGCTGCTGTCTGCCTGGGAAAAAGAAATGGATTAGTACTCATGTAGTACTCACTACATAAATGCATCACCAATTTTGCTTGTAGGAGCTTAAATAAAATCTTCCTTGCAGTGACCAAATAACAATTTACAGACAATGTGACCGCTATTATTATAATCTACTATTGCTAGTTCATCAACTGCTTTCAGACATGTACTGCAAAACAAAAACATGTCATGGGTGGTATCACTGAGCTTCTGCTTTGCACAAACTTTGTTTTTGAAGTCTTATCATTGTAAACAGAAACAGAAAACAGTCATTAAGATGCTTGTTTGAGATAAAGAAGGCGTGGATATATCACTCCCAGCTAGAGTCCTCTGTCCAGAGAAAGCTGCACCATGCAGTGTTACATGGTGTCCTAAAACATGCTGATGAAAGACTGGTCAGACTGGTAAACAGGACTTTTTAGTATGCAATTCACTGGTGTCACGGCACATGATTTAGAAGATTTAGAGGTGTTAGATTTTAAACAGTTAGACTGTTGGTGCTGTTTTGGCCACCAACATGCAAAACACCAGTGTGGTTTAAAATTAAACTGTGTTTTTTCTAAATTACAGATCCCTCCCTTTCTTAAGAGAACATTAATTCCTACTAGATCAACACACCAAAGCCCCGGAGGAAGCGTTGAGCACTCTCTTCTGCTGAGAATTATGGGATTTCCCTCAGCACTGGGCCACCAGATGTTATATCAGAATGGAAGACATGTGTCGAGCTCTCTGCAACAAGGAGAGCCGGCGCAGTGAATATGTATTGTTTTTAAAAGAATCTGTTTTGAAAAACATGAACCAAAAATAACACACCACCCTGCTGCTTCATATGAAAAGATCCACAGAGGTACAGATTCGAGGTGTCATCTGTGTTTCTTTATAGTTGTTGATTTTCTCTCCTAACTCTAATTCTAAGCATGTCATTTCACTCCTGAAACCTCCTAAAGGGAAAATAAGAGAGAGCACAGCAAGACTTCTGAATTTTATATTGTGTTTATTTTGGTTTTGTTGCATTACTTGAAGAGTATCTCTGAAGTTTGTCGCCCCACACATAATATGACCCTCAAGCTACAGTGTTACTTTAGATCATTTCACATTCAGACACAAGTTATCATGTGAAAACATGGTCAGTAAAACCATTCAGTTATATTACTTATTATATACATTATTAAACACGTACAGTAAATTTAACACTGGATATACGTATCACATTCAGTAGTTTGTCTGGATCTGGCAGTCATCACTGTACCAAGCAGGTTAAGTTTGTCCACAGCTGGTGATGATGCAAGTTATTGTTGTACACTAAAGCCTGAGCACCACCAGCCTCTGACAAGCACCCCACTATGCAAAAGACTTGTTCATCTGGCTAATCTGCACAGCTCCAGGCATAGAAATAGAAACCATTATATAATCGAATGAGGTTATACTTTGCACTGAGCCCCATTTAAAAATGAAATATACCACACTGACCCAAGTCTAAAAGGAGGAAAACTCCCATTATGTCATTGCAGAGGAACATTTTACATCAATTTTGCTTTATTTCTGTGCACACCAACTAAGGCTATTTTTTGATGAAAAAATGGAGCATATAACCTGTACAACACAGCTGAACTGGATCAATGGTATGAAACACATTTTAAAGCTTCTACACAGTTGATGTAGCAGATATAAAATGGCAACAAGTCAAAAGTAAACAAGTAAAAGTCATGTTAATGTAGCTGTGGCGTGTTTAAGTCTAGCAGCAGCATTTTGTGTAAAAGACCATCTAGGCTGCTAAACACGGTTTGTTTTCCTCTAACTTTCTGTGACCTGTTAGCCTGCAATGCAACTTTGTTGATATTGTGACCAAAGCAAATGCTTAACTTATTAAATTTGTCATATTCTTGTTTATTTGTTTGTTCAAACAAAGGTGCATTTCATGCATAGTCAGCCAGTGACTCATCCTGGCTTACGCAATGGGACCCATTAGCCAGCAGTTGACATTATCAGACAACTATAAGTGCCTCCCAATGATGCAGTCATAGCCAGTATGAACAAGAGCCCCCACTGTTGTCTTGCCTTTCTACATGAGCAGACTCCAATAACATGCAGTGCCATTTAAAACAAGGATGACATTCTTTGCACTGTGAACACAGTTGGTCTATAGCGTGACAACTTCACATCAAATTCCATCAGCATCTTCGATGTAGGTCACAGGAAAGCAGTTTTCATAAGGATTGGGATTGTTTTTTCTCCACCACAGCTCAGAGTGCATTAGATTCTGTATCTCAGTTTAGATTTTGCAATTTATTATATAGTGAATAGTAAAAGAGCTGTAAAGTTAAGGAGAAATTACACTTTCACTACTGCTCAGACTTCGGTTTCACACAAACTCTTGACCATACACGTGTTAGATCTTAGACCCATTAAAAAACTGCTTTCTGCCAACTCAGCAGCTGTTTTCATTGACTAGCTTTATAGATATATAAATGAGAGGCATGTAAGTGTGTTTAGAACTTTAGAAATTTTGAGGTTGTTTGAGTCATATCCAAAGGACATGGCATCATCTTTGAACATTTATTGTGTTACTTTTCACAACTAGCAAAATCATTTAAAATAAAACTCCATGTACATTCAATGCCAAATTAATTAAGCCAGAATGTTTCTCCCTTTTACTGTGAGATTTGTGACACATATAACCAGAGTCACTTAACAGCAGCGGTTTTCAGGACA
Source organism: Rastrelliger brachysoma (assembly GCA_024605115.1). Taxonomy (NCBI): domain Eukaryota; kingdom Metazoa; phylum Chordata; class Actinopteri; order Scombriformes; family Scombridae; genus Rastrelliger; species Rastrelliger brachysoma. The sequence continues at coordinate 6,602 of JANJYP010019194.1, read as the reverse complement.
TACTATTCAAATCACAATATTTACAACTGTGTCATTAAATTCATCTGTGTACACCTTCATGCAACATATGTGTGGATGCTGTGAAGGTTAAAGATTTAGATTTAGCAGTGCACTGGATTGCTCTTTTAGCAGCATGGGAAAGTGTCGTAGTTATTTACAAATGAACGTGTTTGCAGGCTTAAATACACTTGAGCATCTTACACAGATTAGTGAGAGGTAAACTTTGCTCTGATCCCCTTTCAAGTTTTGGATCAGATTATACACAGAGGCAGAGAATATTGGGAATGAGCTGCTGTTCTATGTGCCAACATGTAATGGCTGCTCCCCAGCGGCCGTCAAGCTCAAATCCATATCAGCTGCTTAACATCCTATGAAGTAGTGAAAATGTGTGCTTTGCTTGTAGTGTTATGAAATTAACTTAATTAGTCTTGCATTAGTAATTCTTGTTGAATCGCATCATCAATCATATTCATATTTTTATATCATTTGTAGCCTCAATATCCAGTATGTAGCTCCCTGTTTGTATTTTCAGAAAATGATGGTTGTGATAGATTTAAAACATCTTAAGACCACGGCATAAATAGTAATTGAGATGAAGCGCTAATATAATTTTTTTTTTAAACTTTCATTCAGTTAGTGACAAGAAACTGTGGAAACATGTAACTGTGTTTATATGTGAACTGTGGTGGCACAATGTATAAACTGACCTCTGTTCTGGTAAATGGATTATTTTAGCCTGGAGGAGGAGGCAATACTGGGAAAGCACTGATTCTACATCCACCTACTGATAAAGTCTGACCAGAGCAAAGTGGAAAACAAATGCAGACACACTAGAGGAAGACAAAAAGCACAAGTTATGAAACCATAACCTTAATCTGACTATTGTACTTGTGCTATACAGAAAAAATACACTCCTTCAACCAACACACTGGTGCCCTTCAAACACATTTTCCTAACGATGGTCAGCAGGAATGTTCTCTCATCTGTGATCTACATGACCTAAAAACAAACTGAAAGAGGCAGAGAGGTTACATGTGAATAAATGTAGGTCAGTTGATCCAACACTGAAGAATGTCAGATGCTATAGCTTTAAAGTAGAAGTGTAAAAGTTTGTCTCAGGCTCCTCTAAACAATCCATGCTTTTCCAGACATAACATGTCTGCAGCTATGTAGCTCACATGTGTCAAGTTTACTATGTCACTGAAGTCAAATCATATCACATCACTGCTGCTAAAGGATCAGGAGCTTGATAAGGAAATCAAAGACATATAACCATTAACAAGTGAATTCATGCAACCATGAGTGTTTTATGATGAGCTCATTATATTAACAAATGAGCCAAACAAACACAATGACTAAAATGTTCCTGTGTGAAACCACCAACCATTCAGTCATTACACTACAAGTATTTAGCACTATAGTTAGTGTTTCGGTTTTGTTATTCCCCCAAATGACTATGTTACCACAGAGTAACAGGTTAATAATATAAATGCATCTGCTAAGCTTACAATAAATTATACATAGGATGGACATAATTCTGTACTGCTAATATGGTTGTCATTTTTGTTTAAATTCTAGATGCACCTCAAGTGATTTTTTTTGTATTTTTATATAGCTTGTGTGTGTGTGTGTGTGTGTNGTGTGTGTGTGCGTGTTTGTTTGTTGGTTTGTTTGCTTGTTTGAACATTAGTTTGCTTAGTTGAAGTTCCAGAAATCCCCACATATAATCTGAAGAGAGATGGTATCAGCATCACAGGAAGAAGCGACATCTTCAGCAGCAGCTAAAGGAAACAGCTGGGCCCTAATCTTGCTCAGCTCTGCGTTCACATTTTAAGGGAGTTGACCCACTCTTCAGCAACCAACCTGTGCTTTGACAGCTGAGAGGAAACCATTCTGAAGTAGGTTTGAGATCCTTCCTGTCCAACTTACAGGCCCACAAGTCCCTGTGGCCGCAGTAGAGAGAGAAAGCATGTTTGCCTTGTCAGTGAGCCAGAATAGCTTTCCCTCAGGAAACTCCTTGAAAATGCACAGTCAGACCTGAATAGAGTTCTGTGAGTCCTTTGCCACAGCTGATGCAGCACAAGGCAAAGCCAGATAGATTTCCAATCTTTCCTCCGTTTATTTTCATCTCTGTGATACTGTGAGAACCTATTGTTATATTTGAGACAGCAGGAAATAGAGGGAATATCGAGAAATTGAAACTCAATTGTCTGGCTCTGCAGTGTCAGTTATGAGTTTGATATATCCTTCCAAGAATTTAAACACCAGCGATAAACACCAGGTAGCAGCAATGTGAGTGTGCTGAGCATAACCATTTTTACAATCAACTAATCATCTACATCGACATACAAATATGTAGTTGCTCCTGTTAATTCATGCCATGATTAAGGGGAACATTGTTCCATGGGAACAATCAGTGCAACAACATTTTGCCAGATATGTGTGGGGCACCAAGACAAAGAAGCAGGGCCATTAACATTTCCTTGACCTTGTTTGACTTTGACACAAACACAAATCTGTTCCTTGGGGAATGTGAAAATCCATTGTATTTTTTCCATAAGTCGTTTGTACTGCTCAGTCAGTGGCTTCCTCTGTCTTAATATTGTTATAATCTTTAAACGTGAAAAACTTGACTTTATCTGATTCTAACCTCAGCCAACCTCAGACCCACCATCGATTATGCTTAAAACTGTAGTCTGGATTCTGTATTGAGAGCAGCATACATCAAAAAAGATATTGGTTTGATATTAAAATTGTATACACTAAAAATATTGATTGCATTGTTTGTCTCTGATACATGTTGCTTGAGACCTACAAATGAGGAATTATAATTACAGTAAATTACAGTTTTACAGTATAATGTGTTGTCTTGTACTTTTTTTAGTTACAGTGGCATAGGTCCTGTCCCAGTATACTAATGGCTCTATACTGTAATCAGCAAAAAGTGGAGCACTTCCTGTATGTGTGACTGATTTATCTCAGCTGCATATGTTGCTTGACTTATTCTCTGTATCATATGTATCTGGCTGAAACAATCCATTAGAAATACATCCAGCATGCTTTACAAGGCCTTTAAAAATGCAAGAACTTTGCACTAATATAAGAAAAAATGTTGTCTATTTGGAAAGAACAGACTTGGGTTTTGAGAGAAAATGGCGAGAAAAATTATGTAGCCTTGAAAATTGCCTTCTATAAATATCATATACCTGTTTACTAGTTTCTTAACAGCCTCTCTTATCATGTGTTCCTTTGGTGTTACAATGTTCACATTATTACTGAATGTTAGAACTTGCATAAGATAACATGTTAAAGTAATTTACAGGATGCTAGCATGCTACAGTACAGTTTAATAGGTAAACTAAACCTAATTATCTATATTTAATTGCATTTTGCAGTGACCTAAATAATGGCCTTATGAAAGACCTAATTACTCTAAGTATATGTGTTGTGGTGCAGTTCAGTTAGGGAATCAAAGCAAACAAAGCAGAGTAGCTAGACTTAAGCATACACACTGCAGCACACACATATCATATGTACACACAAACCTTCTGGTTAGGTTGCGTGTGAAGACTGTCTGCAGAGCGAGACAGACTGCTCTCGGCTCTGTCTGCATCAGAGGTTATGCAACACAGGCTTGGCCACACATCACGCTACCCTATGATTGGCTTGATGGCGCTCAGCGATTTGAATACTCTTCCCCCGAAAACGGGGAGCTCAGCTGAGAAGTTCAACTGAGTGAGGCTGTTTTGAATGAAAGACTGTACAGTACTTTATTTTAGACCATACACAACACTGCAAAACCCTCAGTGTAGAAGCATACTTTTCTCTCTCTCTTGGCAGCTGACCACAATAGAGATCTTAAGCAAAAAGAAAGAAAAAAAAATGTCTCAAGAGTTCTGGGAGGGACTGAACCGAGTGAACTGAAAGGAGGAAAAACATGAAGCTAAATCAACAAAGCTAACCTCCTCTGGGTTTTAGTTTCAGTAGTGTAATCAAATATGGGAGGGAACTGTACTTCCAAAGCGTGACAAGTCAAAAGTGAAAAAGCTTTTCTTACATAAGAATCTGAATTCCAGTTATGCCTGCGATGAGACGCTTGGGAAAGATATTCTTTTTGTGTTTGACCTCCTCATCCAAGACCAAATATAGAGTGACCAGTGCTAAGCCCAGAGCCTCAGCAAAGTCCTCAACTATGTAGCCTTGGAAAAAAAAAACATAATCTTATTCTGGTTAAAGCTAGTAAACAACCAAAGACCACCGAAGAAGAAAAGATCTACACTGCCTTATTTCATGCCGCATTTCAAGGCAAGAGAGCAATAAGGCAGGCTAACTCATTGGGAAGTTGTTATTTTGTGATGCAAACATGATGTTTATTGGAATCTATGCACTTTATCCGGGAACACATTTGATATGATATTAGGTTAAACAAGAACACAGAACTGGTGTTGTCCTCCAGAGGAAACACCACACCCTTCTCTTCAAAAGTTCCTTCCCAAATGCTTCAGTTAATGCACAATGCTGACACATTTGTTATTCATTGAGGAAGTCTATTGCCAGCTTGTACTTCATCACCTGCATACATGCTTGCATGCACAATCCTGTCATGGTCATTTTTCTCTGTCACTGCTCAGTTACTAAAACTTCAGGTCTTACATATGCAAACAGCGCTGTATCAGCACATCAGCCCAGGTATGCTTCATTGCTGTTTGATATTGCAACAAAAACATCGATCCATTTGTTCTGCTGACAAGCCAAAAAGAACAAGCATGACCTGGTAGCATGTTGCATTCTTTTTTTGGTGTTGCACATCATGTATACTATATTAAATCGTATTATTTCTGTATTTACTTACACATATATTACCATTATACTGTATGATAATCATATAAGACGAGAGGGTATGCATATTAAAAAAAAGCAAAACAAAGAAAAACAAAAAAGAAAAACAAACTCAGTTAGTGAAACAGCTGAGAAGATTTAAAAGCACTGATAAAAAAAAGATCAACCACACTGGAAAATAACTTAGAAAGATTCAACAAATTATGTTCATTCAGTTTTTAATAATTGTGATTTTTCACTCATGCTGCCGAAGTGGCATTTTTGGCTGACCTGAAGTGGTCAAGTTGCTAATATACACAAAGGGGCATCTATATCCAGCTTGTTCAGTATGTACAGTACAGTGAGTGCTGGAACAGCCACAAACTCCCAGGCACTTTACAGTATATATCATATTCCCTTGTGCAGCTGTCACTTGTAGGCCTCTGGCTAGAATGGTTCAATTCATTAGTGGGGCAGTAGTTCCATGAGGTGTAGGAGTTATTAGTGACATATGAGGAGAAATGGCAAGCTGATAGCAATATTCAGCAAGCTGAAATAGCAACATTCAGCTAATACACTGATGCATTAGTGAAATAGCAACATTCAGCTAGTACACTATACTCATTACTCATTATTTTCCTAAATAATTGTTCTAATCTTTGTTACTATATTTTTATTCTGATCTCAAAAATAACAAATAACTACAACTGTTTAATAAAAAACAAAAAACTGTTAAACTCAAAATTCCTCAAAAGTACCAAATGTAGTTAGTTTAGTGTCGTTGCACACTACTGTTGCAATTTCTTTCCCCCATTTTAAAGTGTGCACTGTGTGTGCAGCGTATGTTGGCTCACGAGCTTGTATGTGCATGGCCAGCAGTCTGTGTGTGTACATCATGTATATTGTTTGCTTTTGAATGGTCTGTTTCTTTTTTCATGGGAAAACACAACCTAAATATAGAGAGCAAGTCTGACCTGCTGCTGTGTATTTGTTCTCTACAAATACAACAGATGCAACAGGGCACAAGCAAATCAAGGACAGCTGTGTTGTATCCTTCTCAGGAACAACTGTGGCAGCTGTAAATATTTATTGCATTTATTTTTAATAGAAAAGAAAGAAACAAAAAGGTTTTGCATTATTATGTTTGAATGTTTTCTTATTATTTAGAGGATGGAGTGGAGCTCAGTTATGTTTGTTGAAAAGCAATGATATTGGACACACTTAAACTTTGAATTTTAAGTGAACTTGTTGTTGTTGTTGTTATTATTATTATTATTTATATAAAAAGTCTGAGGATAGAAAGTGTAGTATTTTTTACAGCTTGTGAAGTCTGAGCATTCACATAGGCTAGGCTTTACATTAATCTCCCAAAAGCACAGAAGAAATTCTGAAGAAATAATCTATTAATTTGAAGCAAGATAAGGCACAAACCAAAAGTGTCTAAAACCTAGCAGATATTAAAGAGATTTTAATAATAAGAATTACAAAAAGGCTCCAGAAGTCTTTTTAGTGCATATATATAGCCCATGTGTGTGTTAGGGTTGATGTGTGGTTCCTTAAAAATACATAACAAATTTTGAGTATTGGGTCATCATGGTACCAATGATCCACTAATGAGGGTCATGCTTTTTATTAAAAGACACAGTTTCAGTTGTGCTTCATGTCTATATAAAACCAACACATTTGAAAGTTCCTCAGAGACAAAACACAGGAAACACACCTGAGGATACAGATTTTCTGTCCATTGAGATTGTGTACATTTTTAAGGATACATTTTTAAAAAT
>JANJYP010019138.1:0-12142 GCA_024605115.1 Rastrelliger brachysoma | reverse complement strand
TGAAAGTCTAACTGGACTGACAGCACTGAGGTTTTCCACAAGAAGGAACAAAGAAAACTGTTCATGCTGGGAAGACTTATAGTAGGTCTTCCAGTTGATGTACAACAGAGCAAAAAGCAATGTTTAGTAGTTAGCCTCCTCTTCTATTCCATAGTCTGTTGGGAGTTAACATCAATGTGAAAGATGCCAACAAACTGAACATGCTGGTGAGGAAGGCTAGTTCCATAGATGAAGCTGAACTAGACAGTCAGGAGGTGGTTACGTAGGCGAGTCTGAGGAGATAGATGGACGCTATCCTGGATGACTTCTCCCATCCCCTTTATGATGAGCTACTGAAGATGAGGAGCATGTTCAGCCACGGACTTATCCTTCCTTGGTATACCGCAAAGTACTTTGCTTAATCCTTTGTGCCAGTAGTCATCAAGCTCCACGATCAAGACCAACCCTATATGAGAACCTTAGGACCTGCACAGTCTGCTACTTACTATGGGCATTTAACTATTTAATCCAGCATAGACTGCGGTGCACTTGCATGTGGACCTATGCACTCATATATACTCATTCATTCATATATTCATGCATATTTGTATGTGTTCATTTTTACACTACTTATTTATTGATAGTCTGTACAAATATTCACTCACTTGGAGATTCAGTGCCTAGATCTAGGTCTAGCAGCTTAGTGTACTTTATCTTTATTTTTATTCTTATCATATAATAGATTGTTATTAACTGGATTATTATGGCAGTGTCTAGATTAAGTAACATTGACCTATATATCACTGTAAAAATTCATGTAAGTGTACAGGTGTAGTCCAGTAAGTCTATTCAATTTGTTTGTTTGGCATAAAAAATATTTTTACAATGGGTCATACTGGACCAAGCTGACCTCAGTGTAAATGCATACATTTTGTTTTACTGATTATTGACCATGATCCCAAAGAAATCTCTCATTGGACATGGGATGCAGAATACTGTGGGATGAAAATATATTTTGGTTAATTTAATTTATAAATGATTCAGTCATTAAAGTAAACTCCAGTGGCATGCAAAACGCTTTTACAGAGATGTACGTGGACTGATTTGGACATTAAAGACAAGGTATTGCATTTAGTATGAATGGTGTTAATTCAGACTCAATCATAAATGATGTTTTATTCAATTAAAACATATTAACACTGAGAACTTAAACCTTATATAGAAATCCATGATAAAATGAATACTTACATCTGTATTATTTATGTATAAATGTTTTGCACCTAATGCATTCACGTTTTAATTACATTCACAATTCATTGTAATAATAATCTGTTAATAGTGGTTATATTGATTTTTTACAACTGTTTTTAACTTACACATAGAATTCACATGTTGAGAGTATATGACAATCAATAAATTTCTTGTCTCAGCATCTAGCATGTATAGAGTTGAAATAGGGGGGAAAGGCTATTTTGATTTGGGTTTCTGAGATTATACTGCCCGTAGTTTAGAAAGCTGGATCCAATCTGAGGCTAGTCAGGCTGTGGTGATCGAGGCTTCTCTAATGCTAGGTCTGTAGGTCTGCAACGCCTGACTCTGGCCTACAACTGGGGCAGAGTGGCTGATTGTTTCCAGCCATGATAGAGGTAATGAGGGGGTGGTGGTCATCATGATACACACAGAAACACACATAGAGAGACACACACACAAACTGACCTATAAGTGAATATTCATACGTGCATGTACTTGTGCATGTGCGTGTTTTCAGCCACAGCCCATTGGCTCTCTCTACAGACCACAGGGTCACTCTGCTATAGTTGCTCATTAGTGGTCACCTCTACTGGAGGACACACACGTACACACACACACACACACAAACGTACACACACACACACACACGCATATATATATACAAACACTCACTGNACACACACACACACACACACACACACACAAACGTACACACACGCATATATATATACAAACACTCACTACCAGCTCTGCACATGTAGATTTACCACACACACCTTCACGTAAATCCACTCATCCATTTCACAGTATTGTGTTTGATGCATGCCATGTTAGTAGCCTTAAAATGAAACCACATGCAACTCATTTCAAGCAGATCTGCTAAATCTCTGTCAAAAGGTGGCTGAGTCATGCCCATATTAAGTGTACAATCATGCATGTGTGGTTGCTGTATCACAAGATCTAGTGTGACAGGCCTTGAAGAGAAAAGTGGACAAACGCATACATAAATACCCATGTTCTTACACTAAAGCACACATGCTCACACACAGACGCACTTGATGTCATAATAGTCAATGGTATGGTAACAGAAGCATGTGGGGAAGTAAGCATCTAAAAAAGAGTGTTAATGAGATGTGTCCCTTTTTACAGTGAAACCAAGATTATCATAACTTAAACTAAAAAAGTCAAAGAAACATTCTCCATGAATTACTCCAGGTTGTGTTGAGTAAAGATTAGAGCACTAGATTGGCACATCCTCCTTAATAAATTCTTCTGCAAAGAAAAAACCCTCAGTTTACTGCATACACTACTCCTCAAGATGTTCCAGTGAGAAGCATACTGATAGTGAAACTGTGGATAAGTTCTGGTTTTAAAATAAACCACTTCTACTACCACTTTCTTTCAGACTGAGCTCTTCAATATAAAGTCTTTACTGATAGACCCTAAGCTCTCAGTTAAGCTTTATCTCACTTTGTGACACTTTAAAGCACTGCCATGAAATTGAGTGTGAATGGTATGGTAACCTAGGATCCCATTTTCCCACGCTTAAGCAGTTGTATGTTAAGATTTTCCCATAGTTTCACCCAAAATTTTCCAAATCTAGTGTGACAGGAGAAGCTTGTTCTTCAGGTCTTTGGTTACCGACATCCCTGATACACAAAACTAATAGTTTGCTGTCCAGCTGAGCAGCAGTAGTTGAGCAGCAATGTCTGGCACACTCCACCAGCTGATCCTTTCTAGTGTTTACTTCTGTTTGGCTAAAATACTTTTTGGGCATTTGAAGCTTTATTTGACAGTGGCATCAACATCATCAGTATCAGGAAACAAACACTGCTCCCTTATTTGTTTAAATTACATAACTGTGTCAGTGCAGTGGGGGTGTCAATGCAAAGAGGAAAAACAATATTGTGTTTTGTTTTGTTTTTGTTTTGTTTTTTTGGGTGGGGGGTTTACACGTTGTATCTGGTTGAACTTTTGCTTAAACACAATGTGACAATCAAATTCATGCAAGTGCATATTCCTGGTTATTAAAATGCTGCTGCTTTGATAACTTTCCACAGCAATGAAACACACATCATGGACTCCTAGGTCACCAGGATGGCCAGTGATTTTACCAATTTAGTCTGTTTTTTCTCTTCTTTTCATCTGTCTGTTGTTTATTCTTCTGCAAGCATAGCAATACCAGTGCAAAGCAAAGTAACAAGTAATTTCCTCTGATGCAGGTGCAGGACACAAGACATATGTTCATGTTGGTAGTCAGCTGGTCATCTGCTCTAGTAATTAATGTGTGTTCAAGTGCAACAGCTTTACATAGGATGTGAAATTCAGCCTTTGGTGAATCAAGGCCAGCAAAGAAAGTAACTGGACACAAACAGGTTATCTCCTGACCCTACAGCTCCAGTCGGACAGGTTACTCATTCACCAGCCACGCGAACACTTGCTCTACATCAGTGGCTCCTGCTCTTCTGTCATGAACAACATTTATTGTGGCATAAAAACCTACTTGTGTGTGGGGTGGTAGAAAGTTTAAAATACCATCTTACTTTATTGGCTCAGGGTAAAATATTAAACAGCACAGAACACTAAAACAGCTTAATATGAAAGTAATATAGTGATTAACCTAGTACCAGCCTTCACTGTTTGAATTCTTTAAGTGTAAGGAAGGTATAAAGGAAAATAGAAGCACAGCCATGTAACAGTTGGCTCAATAGAGCAGAAATAGACTTCCTAATCTTATCCATTAAGTATGGTTGTATGGTTTTCAGGTTGGATGAGTGTCAATGTAGGTTTTTTTATTGTATTTAAACAATTGTGATTCAGTTACTGGTGTTAGGTGTCTCAAACAATTGTTTTCTCAGTTCATAAAGCACACAGCAGCAGCCCGAAGAAAACAGGGTGTGGGCTAAATGTTTAAAAACATTACTATGAAGAAATGGAACAACCACAACACCAGTCTGTCAATAGCCAGATGGTTGTATTTAAAAATAACAATAACCTACCGATAACAATTAATAAGAACATTTCAACAAGTTGACACCACAACATGAACACACTGTGGCACATATCTCCTGGCACAGTAAAATATAATGATGGTATGTCATCCTAAATATTTTCTTTACAGCATATAGGCCCCAATCAGTCATTCCTTTAAATCTTTCAGCCCATGTCATTATGTGTGTCAGTGCTTAAGTTCATCTTGCACAGCAATCAGCCCTTTTCCCTGGGATGGAAAGCTCATTTGGGCCTCATAGGAATGACTGAAATTCCCAGTCCTACTGTGGTTGTGAGGGTAGAGGAGTCTGCAGCGCTGGGATTTACCAAATGGGATGCTTTTCCGATAAATGTAAGCATTACGTAGCACCAGGGTGTGGTTTATAAGCACATGACTGTGGCTGCTGATCAAGGTCTGTAGTATATATGGGTAAATCATTGACATGTTTTGTCGCTGGTGTAACCTCCGTTGTATTAGGGGTTGCTTTTGGAGGGAGGAGGAAGAGAATAACTACATTATTGACCATGTACATTAAAGAAAAAATATATAGCAATTAAAAATATATTTTAATTCCAGAACTTTAACTACCTGCACTAGATATGGGGCTCACACTCTCGACATTTGTATCGAGTCTGATATTTAGTTTGCTCACATTCAACAGCCCAAGTCCATATTTGCATGAGATCAGCTGTGTTTTTGCCAGGTCGTAGATCCACACTTCATGTATCTTTGCATACCAAAGTATATATACTTTGCATATCAATAGATAACTTCTGTCTGCTTGACATTCCCAGAAAGTACCAAGCAGTGCTGGCTAGTTGGTTCCATTCACTGCACTCTGAAGAGTGACTGCCCTGTGTATGAATAGCCCATAATTGCAGCTTGATGGAAAACACTAATGCAGCTCGTAAAATACAGGACACTTAAGACTGGTACAATTACTCTTTCCAGCAGACAAAGCCAAGAAAACACACCATGCAGTGCACTCTTCAAGTCCTCAAGCTTCTGACCAACAAACAAGCGGTTATCAATCCAAACTACCGTTTGTTTTTTTGCTAAAAACTAAAATATACCCCACTCTATTAAAACTAATTTAAAAAGCCACAGCAAAAGGAAAAATTGCTCACAACTATAAATTTGTTTGACTCAAAGACAGTGTAAGGTTTGCATTATTGCATTGTAATACTTCTTTATACCCATAAAAATATCAATTCTCCTGTAAGTCATTAAGACTACAAAGAGGCAAAAAGACAAAATGTGCACGTGAGTCTGTGGGTATTCTTTTCAGTTTCATGAATGGCAATCGACTAAAGATGCTGCAGTCATAGCGGATAAAGTTGTGCTGACAAACACTGCAAGCCATTAACCATTTAATGGCCAATAAATCATTAATCTCTGTACAGGATTACTGAAGAGCCATTCTGGCACAATGGTCCCATCTTGAAAAATATCCAGTGTCACTGCTGAATTGAATTAGTCATGAGGCCACGACAGGCCCAATAATGCTTAAGGCTTCAATTAAATTTCACTATCTTTGTTTGCTGAACAGTAAACTTAAGCAATGTCAATAAAATTGGAGAAGTTTGCAGAGAGACATCTGGATGAATCACATCAAGTTTAACAGACCAGAACGTGGAAAATATTGCTTGTTGCTGTATTTAGAGGGCTTTTATGCTGTAGTTATTTTTGGGCTGCTGTAAACACGTGCATGTGTGTAAAGACAGATTTGTGTGTGCTTGCATGTTTGGGCATGTGTGTTTAATTATTTTATTCATTTAGTCATCGCAATCCAGTGTGTGTGTTTATATTTGTGTGTGTGTATGTGTGTGTGTGTGTGTGTGTGTGTGTGTGTGTGTGTGTGTNTGTGTGTGTGTGTGTGTTCCGCTGGTCATCCCCATCCAATTTCACAGCACTCTTTTACTGATGGCTCTCCCTGACTCACAGTTCCCATGGGCTTCATTTTGCTGACTTGTCTTCCCACCACTTTTGCTCCCCTTCTTCCTTTCACCAGTCCTGACCTTCCCTCAGTCTTTGTTTTGATTGATGGCAGTATTACTTTTACCCTCTTGTACTAATTATCCCTTGTGATGATGGTAATGAGTGTGCGTCACTTCGAGCAAAGCTTTGTAGGTTTTCCCACTCTCTCTAGTGGTGTTGTTTTTTTTTTAACTGTGGTTTGTCCTCAAAGCAATTTGCGGTTGCAAAAAACAAAGAGGAGCTTGTTAGGAACACACAATCAATCGATTGTGATTATAACTCAGTTGACTGAGTGAGAAAAAAGACCTAGAGTGTGAGATAACGAGAGCTAGAGGGAAGTAAAATTATATGTCTGTGGGATTTTTCATCTCTTTATTTTTGTGCATGAATGGGTATTTGTGCCGTCTGTGTGTCTATGTGCAGTAGAGGACAGTGCTGTGTACAACAGAGGAAAATAGAAAATCCTTGCATTAATGAAGCTGTTTTGGCAGTTTTCGTAGAAAAATTACTTGAATTATTGATTATAAAATAGTTGCATATAAAAAAAGAAATCAAGTACATGGATAATTCCACTGGATCACTGGATTTGCTTGTTGTGACACTTCCAAACTTTTTTTTTTTTTTTTACCTTTTTTGGTACTGAATATAATAACACACATATTTGGATATTCAGATTGATTATTGGTCAACCTCTGGTACTTTATTTGATTTGTTTTACAAGGTTTCTAAGCAGAAGATGGCTGCATTTTTTTTTCAGTCCTGTTACCAAATCTGTGTCTTATATTTAAAAGCAGATCAACCATTGTCTTTGTTTTCCTGACAAGAACATGTTGGCTTTACAGAAATGATTGGTTACATGTTAAAATAATTGATATTTAGGACAAAGTAATAACTATATATGCAAGCCAGTTGTACTTTTTGAAAATGCAGAGACATTGTTTTCCTTTTAAAAGGGACCGAAACCTCAAATANTGTGTGTGTGTGTGTGTGTGTGTGTGTGTGTGTGTGTGTGTGTGTGTGTGTGTGTGTGTGTGTGTGTGTGTGTGTGTGTGAACATGAAAACAAAAAGTTGAAGACAGATCTCTGTACTATCTACCAGTATCTAAGATAATCTCTGAGAAGAATTTCCTTTTTTTCTGCATAAAACAGACTTCTGTGATGGCACCAGGTCAAAGTACCCTCCTGTATTTCTCACATTCCTTCTCTAAACATGTCTGTCTCTTCTCTCTGGATCGGCATTATGTTGAGCTTGTGTATATGATGATGTAACTTCCTGTTGAAAATGTGATTTGAGGAATACTCATACTCAAATACTCAAATTTTTCAGAGGATGGGATGTGTTCATACAACAATACTGAGTGAAAACCAAGGGGGAGTTGTGGATTTTACCAGTGAAACTCATTTTAAAATGCCAGTCTTTACAGCTTAAAAAACATGTTTACAACCTGGTACATTTTCTTTTTTTTGTATCTACCAATAATTTCCTCCTCCATGAACACTGTATGGGAGATGAATTTATTTGTTCCACAACCGTTTTAGTGTTATTAAGTGTTATACAATTTGTTCATAAATTGGGGTGTGACTACAGGTCTCAAAGAGTTCACCAGCAGTTAGCTCTTTGCTAAGTATTGGCTGGGCTAAGCTACGCTCCCTGTTGCACAATGGTGCCATCCACTTGCCCATAGGATGAGCTTCAAAATCAGACTCCCAAACCAATGGGTGACATCACGGGTGCTACATCCATATTTTTCCAGTCTATGGTGAAAACCTGGGGACATAACTAAAATGTTATTGATTTATTTTGAAAATAAAACATTTATATCTTAGANACTAAAATGTTATTGATTTATTTTGAAAATAAAACATTTATACCTTAGATGGGATATGATTCTAGACAACTATGAAGGGAAAAAAAACAATTTCTGAAGGATTTTAATTATTATCTTTCATGATAAAGTGTAGTATTTGAAATTGGTGACTGCGGGAAAATGCTATTTTTCAGTGTTCTGGGTTCTTCTTTACTAAATTATTTTTTCTTAAATTTGTTATTGGGTTGATGTGCAGCACATTTTGCTTGTTAATAAAATGCATTTTAAAGTTAATTTTCATACATATTTATGTATGTAATGTCCTTGGGGTGAAAATGGCACCCATTTGACAGAATGACCCACATATTTTGAACATGTAAGAAGTGCTTACGCTTTTGTGCTTTTAAAGTCCTACAAATAGCAATTTTGTCATTGTCATTGCAAGCCTGAGAGTTCCCTTACCAGCAGTAAGGATAGTGAGGTTGGGGTTATCAGTGGGCTAGTCAGTGTGTCAACACTTGCTACTGAGAAAGATACCTCAATAACTACAGCCAGGATGTCATCTGGTATGAATATGCAACATATAAAATGAATTTGTGTTGGATTTGGGGTTCTCTGGTGTGTTATTTCATTTGATTCCTCACCCAAAGAGAGCATCTCTCCAGCTATGGCTCACCAGGGAAGCATGCCTTTTTTAATATTATACTAGGATTGTGGGTTGTAGAGAACTCAATATTTTCCTGCCTCCTCATCTATTGTGACAGCTACAAGACCACAGAAGAATAGCCTGGGGGAAGAAATCAAGCTGTAGTAGCCAGAAAAAAATCTGCTTTTGTGTGGCACTGAAGTTGGAAAGTCGTAGGGTGATATAAACTGTTGTGTCTACAGTACCTGCACTGGCATGTGGCAGATTTCTGCTCAAAACGGTTCCATAATGCCATTTGGTCTTTCTTCGACCATCACCATTGGAACAACTCTACTTTTTTAGGCCCACTGTTGGAGCATTGAGCCCTATAAGAATAGCTAAATTGTTTCATTTACAAACTTCAGGATTTGGCAACATAGTGGGCATTAAAGAAATGATGAGGTCTTGATTAATTTAAGGGCTGTTTTGTATCACTTGGATTAATTTTATTTAATTTTAAGTACTGTAAGCATTATAGTAAAGTTGAGAATTTTTGAGCAAGCATTTCACTTCTGGTCTCAATAGGATGTTTCTACCCCACTTACTCCTAGTCACACTTTTCCCATTCTTCCTCTTGTCTCTCAGAACATTTGTTTTCTCTTTCACTTAGCTGAAGAAAATAAACATGTGGGAGGTGATTTTTCCTGATTTTTCCATTGACCTTTTACCTCTTCCACCATCTGAAAACACTCTGAAAGCTCCAATTCTTTCTTTTTTTTTGCCNGGTGATTTTTCCTGATTTTTCCATTGACCTTTTACCTCTTCCACCATCTGAAAACACTCTGAAAGCTCAAATTCTTTGTTGTTAGAAAACAATTTAGGCAATGCAAAATAAAGCACAGAGGCTAATAGAAGTTGTCTGTCTTCACAGCAGTTTTCTTGTTTGTTTACAGTAGGTAGCTGATACCTCCTACTTAATGTGTACATTTAAAATGTGAAATGTGAAAACCTACTACAGACTTTCCTGCCCTGTCATATAGGACCACTTCCCTAAGGCATCTGGGAACCACATGCACCTTTTTTCTCATTTGTATCCACTGCAGTCCTGCTCCTGCAGCACAACCCAGACCCATATCACTTTCTCGCTGGTCTGTCCATCACTGGCACAAGGCCCCTGCTTAGCAGCAGAGAAAGTCCTCAGGGTCAGCTCATAATGGACCTAAATGCAGCTCATTATCCTGATAAGGCAGGGGCAGTGGCCGGGCGATGGCTGCCTGACTGGCTGGATGACAGCCACACAGCTTTGACAGGTAGACAGAGCTAGATACAGCCATGGCTATCTGATGGACGCGACTGACAGATCCAGTTGCACCAGCTTGCTGCTCTGAGGCAATGGAAAGGGGTGGAAACTGAACGCCACAGAGCCACACAATATCTCGAGTTCTGGCCCTCTGCTGTGTGGTGGAGTGTTTGAGGCTTGCCTTCCCTACGGATATGTGCTCTGAAAAACATACGTAGTTTAATAGGATATTTCATTTAGTCAATGTTAATTCATTGTTTGTCTGTTTGGGGGGCCTGGAAATTTGATAAGATCAGATATTGATCAGAAATGTTTTTTGTTTTCATTTTTGATGAGTATTTGATCGCAGTATGAACACACTTTTTAACTTCTACTTTATGTCCTTATACATTCACTTACTAAGATTAGTAATTTAATCATTTTAAGGTGCTCATTGCATGCATTGTACCTAGATTATTGTTACCACAGACTCTCTTTTTGAAAATTACAGAAATGATAGGTGTCTAATTTGTTAATACATGTACGTTATTATGTGTTCCCTCATAACCTGGTAACTTTTTTATGTTAGCAGTCTGAGAAAATTCTACATTGTGTATCACTGCCAAACCAGTGGGTAGTAAAAGGATAAACAGTTTTCTTGTGGCAGGTGTAATTTCCCTAGTGGTTAATGTCAAGATATGTCAGCTTGTTTTTTGTTTTTGTTTTTTTTTCAGATTTTATGTCTGTATATGTGAAAGTGAATTATTTGATAAGATTGTCAGTGCATCACTCTCTAGAGCTGTGGTTTAGTCACAGTTGGTGGAAGGCCACATGACCCAGTTGCTATCAGTACTTACCATCAGGCAGGAGGAGGTGTGGGGGGAAACTGTCAACAGCTCCAGGCCCCCAGGCATCTAAGTAGCTACAGATTCTCTTACAGCCAGATGTCAGCCATAACAGCAGCACCACACTCTCTCACAAATCAACTTCTCTCCATCTCCTTCACCCATAACACTATCCTCTCTCTCTCCTCTCTACCCTTAGGTGTGTCAATGTGGAGTTTCTCTTTGTGTGTGCTTCTGCATAATTGTGTATGTGGGGGTGTGTTCGCGCCTGTGTAGATACACCTAGTGGGGGCATGTTGGGCTGATGCCGACTTTCCGTCAGTGGGCGTTGGCACTGCAGGATACAGAAGCATGAGTGTCATACAGTCTACAAATCTGACTCCTCTCTTTCGTCTTTGGCACGTAGTTCTCTCATATAGGATGACAGGGTAAGAGATAGCCCAAACTAGTTCACTTTGGGCATCACATGCACACAAAAATATACTCTTCTGCCCTCCCAACATACAGTATACAAGACACACAAGGAGGATGCATCAGGAAAAAATGCATGTACGCATAGATTCTAAATGTACTAATAGGAAATGACTGCACACACACTGTTGCCTGCACATTTTTCATGGTTTTGAATTTGCCATATATACTGTACTGCCTTTCAAAAGGAGAGGCATTTTAAAGGTAAGGAAGTATGTGCCTTGATAAAAAAACTACAGTAGTTGTTGAATGGGTGTCATGTTTCTCAGCATATTTTACCATAATCGCTCACAGTCATAATTTTACAGATTTCCTTCCTTTATAGTTTTCCTTGTGAAGTTAGGGATTTGCCATCTCCACAATAATCAGGTGCATATATGGTATCTACACACCTTAATTGACTAGGCTTTCAGTGCTTAGGCAGAAAATGAAATGTTTTTTCTTCTTTGATGGTGATCTTGCAGTCTCTTTGACTGTCTGTTGCTAGCCCGAAAAAATCAACATGCAAAAACAACCTATAGTTAGTTGGCTATTATTATGACCCATAGAAGTGATGCAGTACAGATGATGTCCAAATTTCCAGATAGATAGATTACTAAAAGTGAACTTAGCTGCAGGAGAATGCTGTTTACTTAATTTTTCCAGCTGCAAGTTGGGACCATTTTTTAAAAGCCATAACTATGATTGTCATGGTGTTTACTGCTGCCATGACGATGAAAGTCACCTAAGTTTAAGGAGGCAGTAGCTTAAACACACACCACGATAAAGGTGATCATTTAACCCAAACCATGATCTTTCCCTAACCGTAAACAAGTCGTTTTAGTACCTAAACCAAGCAGACCTTAACCACAGTGTCGTCACATCATAAAACATGATTGTTTTTTAAAAGTGATTTGTAGCAGATTTGGAAAGCAC
>JANJYP010019129.1:0-36431 GCA_024605115.1 Rastrelliger brachysoma | reverse complement strand
ACCTCTTGTATATTATTTAAGCTCATCTGGCAAATGTCTCTATGTATTTATTTCACAGTCAGGTTCGGTTAGGAATTGAGCACCGTCCCAGTGCTGGTAAAACATAAACGTGGCTGATAGATTTCAGACACAAAATAACGACGTACTATTGAGTGGTTGCTGGTCACAGCATGGTTCTGTTGGGACGAGCAGAGATGTAAAACCTCTTTCCGGTATAGCAAAGAACCTCTAACTATAGTTCAGGCAGATTTCATACGGGCATGAAGAAATTTTCCCATGTCATCATTTCAGATATTTTCGGAAGTGATGGTATAATGTTACACTGAATTGCAAAACTACCTGTTTCAACAATTTTCTCTTTAGTTTTCCTGTTGCAGTGTACAGTTGTGTAGGCTTACTGCAACTATCTGTGGTTGAAGTCTTTCAGTATCAGTTTTACAGCTGTGGTGTACTAGAAAGTGTCCGACCCATCCATCCTTGTGGTCATGGCCTCCTGAGCACTTTACTTAGCATATTTCATGTTTTTCAGTTGTCTTTCTGCTGAATCAGTTGGACAATTGCTGTCTGAATTGTTAAAGGGTAAACTCCTCCGTCCCATACTTTTTGAAAGTGCACAACCGAAAGCTACAGACACACACCAGTAGCCCTCCTACTTAATTGTTAATCATCTTTCCGTGACACTGATGAATTAAGCAACAGTCTAGTCTAAAATGAAGTTCTGGAGCTTAGCTTCACTGGTGGCAATTAGTTTTATCCTTGCTTTGGTCTTTCTGTTGTTTATTAATTGAGGTGTGTGAGTGTTCTAGGACATTCATGCATTGACTGCAGTACTGTAGGAAGACGGATCCCAAGAGTTCAATCCTTTTGTTCCAAGCTTTGCCTCCTGAGATGACTATTAATTAGTTTTTTTTTTTTTGACAAATTCTCCAAATCCTTACCTAAGACTTCCATGGCTTATCACTGGAGAAAGAATGTGCTTTAAAAGCATGGTGGTGGCTGTGGGCCAGCTTGAGCTTCTGTGTGACATTTAGATGAGACAGTGTTGTACAGTATGAAACAGTTTTGTCCTCCTGGGTGTCAGAAAAGCAGAGGATGCCACATTTTTGGCTGGATCGCAACAGCCCTTTAACTGCAACTGTCTGTGACTGACTGATTGACTGAGCAGCTTAGTGATGAAACCATTGGTGGGCCGAACGCTGCCACTTCCTGTGTGTAACGGTACATGCATTTGTCTTGAAACATCATGGTATTGATGTTACAGTTGGGTACATGCAATAATATGAAGAATACACTCTACTGCCCACCACATAGCTGTAGCATGTTCAATGGCTCATGGGCAACACCGCTGAGCCTTGCAGCCATTTTTTGGGGGGGTTAGCAGGGACTCACAGGTTGGGCCAGTGGTAGAAAAACTACTGTGCATATGCCCTTCAATGCAGAACCAAACCTGGAAGCTATAAACTTTTTTTGCTCTAGTTGCCAGAAGAGCAGTTCTTATTGGACTACATTTGGGTACTGTTAAACCTCTATTTCATTTAAGTCAGGCCATGTACAAGGTTTGATTCAGTGTTGTTTTTCTGCCATCATATTCTGGATAAAATGCCTCAAATCAAAATGGAAGAGCAAGTGCCTGTCTTCTCAGTTTCACCTCACCTTTACTCTTTTCTCTCTGCAGGATGTTCCGCTTGCGGGCATTGTCAGCAGTTTCGGTGGGTCTGACCCAGCTGTCCCGGCGCTACCACAGTGGGGCGGTGCGAGGGTCAGGCCGGAGGAGACTGATGCTGGCAGCCCTGGCTGGGGTAACTGGTGTGTCTGCTAGTGCTGGACTGCTGTGGACAAGGTAGAGTTGGACCTGTTAATATATCTATATGCTTCTTTGCGCTAATCAGAAAACAGTATTGACCTTTTGCTACTTTGATTAAATTCAAATCAGTTCCTTAAGGGACAGTTTAAAGCTAAGTGGTTTTCAAATAAAAACATAAAACATTAAGTCCCACGGAATAAAACAGGCTAAAAAAATGCAAAATATGTTAGCATAAAGATAATAAATGGAATTAAACACTGGGGATGCACTCCAAATTAAATTAAGTTTATGTTTGCGACCAACATTTTGCATTGATTGCCATTGGCTGGTAGTTCAAGCCTATTTTCATGACTCCTTGACACAGTATTGTTTGTAACTTTGTCATGAGATTTGATTTCACTATTTGTCTGTGTATTTTGAATATCATACTTTTCCTATCACAAAATCGATTCTTATCATATAAAAGATGTTTGTCTTGAGTGACACACCACTCATTGAAGCGTGCCGTCTTGTGTCTTTCTTTAGACGATCAGTCCTCTCTTTATCTGCTCCCATTAAACAAATAGACTTCAATCCATATTGAATAAACTAGCATTTGCTTACGGTGCAGTATTAGACAGCAGTTTTGAGCTCATGCCAAATTTAATTTCCTTCACATTACACAGCCATTGGGGGACACCACCCTGTGAAGTTTTCTTACCTGTATTTCTGTTGGCATGCCAAGGAACCGCCCTAAGGGTGTCGCAATGTTTTTATGGCTATCCATTACTAAAGAGGCTTGTGTTTGTTTAGGACCAAGTTGTATAGAAGGTGTTGACGTGAGAGCTCTATGGGGACAAAGTGACTGTGCTGCAAGGGGTTGAGTGATGGATGGTGCCTCAGGGCATTTGAGACCGATGGGAAGAGACTGTTCCAGGCCTCAGGCTTTTTTCTACTTGTGTCTCATTAAACTGAATTATTAAGTTTGCCCTTGACAGACCCAACTATTTATTATTATTATTATTATTATTATTATTATTATTATTATTATTATTATTATTATTATTACAATTTTCAGTCAGAAAATGTTCAAGTAGGAGTTTACCATGGTAGACATCTGCACATTGCATTAACAAGCAAAACACATTGAAGCACATTATCTCCCTTATTTCCTCTCTTTTCTATCTACCATCATAGATACATACTCACCTGCATACTTACTACAACTACAAACTTACAGCGTAGTCACCCCAGCTACACTTTGTACTAGAGTATAAAACAGAGAAATATTACTATAGTTAACCTTCCCAACAGACTACATTAGAGTGTCCCCCAGGTGTCCACTTATTTCTAATCAGATTTTTGTTGTCGCTGTCATTGAAAACTAGAGCGTATGCAGATGCGGGGCCTTCTGTTGGACACTTTGAGAAACCAAGCGGAGAGGAAGCTGATTTTGTGAAGGATACAGAGTCTGAGGCAGAGTCTGAGAAATCGGTGGAGGCCAGCAGCGGAGATGAAGAAGCAGCCGATGATGGGGGCGAGGGGAAAAAAAAGAAGCCACGCTCTGGATTCCGTGACCGCAAGGTAATCAATATACAATAAACATTCAGCCATTCAGTCAGTGTGCTGTTTAATTCACCTCGAGAATGGTGTTTTGAATGTCCTCCTAATCAATGCTCAATATGCAAACGGTAGTATATTTTGACAGAATATTTTACGGAGAGACACAAAGGTAATCAGCATGCATATTTGCTGTCATAAACAACAGAACTGTACCACCCCTAAGACTTTCTCGCTGTTAATTAGGGAGTGGATGATAAAGGACAAACAGAAAGGGTCTTTGATATGATGCCAGATAAACACAGTTTAGTTTGGTCTTCGTATTAATGTTCGACGACCAGGGAGAATGAAAAGGGAAGTGCTTTAAACAATAGACGCAACTATTTTCAAACATAATGTGATGAAACGGTACATCTGACTTATGGGTAAGGATGTGAGGATTGCGCAATCATTCCTGCAGCAGCCATCGTCTGTTGAAAGCATATAGATGTCTGGGGAGCAACCCGTTTGATTGAATCACAGCACCACAGGATTCACTAGTGCGTCTGTAAAAATAGGTTGTTTGTGGCAGCTCACTCACGATGCCAAATAAAGGATCTAGCTTGGCTAAAGCTCTGTCTGAAGTAAACTCTGTGCACATACTGTATGTGTGAGAAAATGTCTGCGCCGTACTTCAAAGGCTGTGGTCAAATTTTGAGTTTTATAGTATGTGTAGAGCAAAATACTTATATATATATTGAACATATTTTGTTTTTTAAAAATGTATTTTGAGCTCCTTGATCTCTTATTATGTTTTTGTCTTCATTTTGTCAAATGTGTAAAAGGACTTTGTGAATAATGTCTACTCAAATGCAAATTTCTGCGCCAAGAGGGAATATTCACTCTAATGTGTGTTTAAAATTCACTCCATTCACTTTCTCCCTCTTAAACTGATTTGCCACTC
This sequence comes from Rastrelliger brachysoma, assembly GCA_024605115.1. Classification (NCBI taxonomy): domain Eukaryota; kingdom Metazoa; phylum Chordata; class Actinopteri; order Scombriformes; family Scombridae; genus Rastrelliger; species Rastrelliger brachysoma. The sequence continues at coordinate 32,145 of JANJYP010019129.1, read as the reverse complement.
TCATCTTAAATGTTGCGTAACCTTTGAAAGTGTGTGGTAAAAAATAAAGATAAATAACTGATGTGACTTGGATTTCACCCCTCGGGCTGTGTGTGCAGTGTTTGTAATGAAAGAGCACAAATGGCTGAAAGCTCAAAAGAACAGGCGTGATTCTCCATCAGTGTGGGTGATGGTGAGATCAGTAGCCTGTAAATCTGAGGAGATGAGAGCCGGAGTGAGATGACAACCCAGCCCTCGCTTTCCATCAGTCAGATTCCCCAGCTTTTCCGTACGACTGTCCCATAACCTCTCATCCATACACTGATGACTGCCTCTTGTGGAGACATGCTCCTGGTGATTTCCCTTAAGACAAGTAAGGTCTGCTAAAGAAGAGGAACCAACAAAGAGGCACGTAATAACAGTTTCCAACTCAAGAAGAGAATGTAGTTTGATCGTAGCCTTTGTATCACTGTCTGTTTCCAAAGTGAATTGGATAACAACATCAGAAAGTAGAAGCTGTAAAATGTGTGTTACTTTTTCCATGGGAGGTTTGTGTAGTGCACACGCTCACTCTGCGTCACATAAAATAACAGTCTGCGTCCCAAACCGACACGGCTCTGTCATTTTCTCTGCTGTGGAGCATCTGTTTGAAACGTTTTGCAGAAGAGTGTCAAAACAAACACTGATGTGGCTCATGTGTGTAGCAGAACTAAAAAATATATTTTTTCTTATTTCCCAAAATGTTGAATTTGCAGTTTGTCAGTGACACCGTGCTCTTAGCTTATCGTTCTTACGTGTGCTTATCTGTGATAGTCCTCCTGTCTCCCTTTCCGTCAGTCACACTGATCCTGAAAACACTTTCTCTCCTGTTTTGATTAAGTGGAAGTTGACTTAGCTACTGGGAGGTTAATATCCCTTGCAAGCATGACTGACATCTTGTTTCCCTGCTGCCACCACCTCCTTCTTTATTCTGCTCACTCCTTCTTTTCACTCTCCCTGACATCATTTCCCTTGCTTCACGTAGGATTGGAATATTGCCGGTTCTTTGATCCTGTTGATGTTTAGGTAAATAAGAGTGGTGTTTATCATGCCAAGTGTGTGAAATTGTGTCATTAATTTTGCTTCCTGTCTGGTTGGCAGGTGATGGAGTATGAGAACAGGATAAGGGCCTACTCTACTCCAGACAAGATTTTCCGCTACTTCGCCACCCTGAAGGTCATCGGTGAGCATGGAGACGCTGAGGTTTACATGACGCCTCAGGACTTCATACGCTCCATCACTCCTAACGAGAAGCAGCCAGAGAGTGAGTCTCTTCTCTTTCCCTCCCTTTCAGTGCGTAGTCTTTGCCAGTGTCTTCTTTCCTATTACACTCACTGGCATGGCATGTTCCTGCTTACCAGTGCTGAGATCCTATCATTCCACTGTCAAAGCCTTACCCAACGTAGCTCCCCCTGTGCTCCCTCCAGCTACAGGAACACATGGTGGAGAGGGGGGTGGAGGTGGTGTGTGGTAACAGGGCTGTCTGATCATGCTGAGGTGAGGGAATCACAGCACAGCAGTTGGTGGATCAATTAACAGGTTCAAATAGAGAAGATCTCATGCGTCACACATGGAGACAGTGACAGATATTAGATCTGTAGCCACAGGAGGGTCAGGAAGGCAGAGAGCTTAAACTTGGAACATACACCTTATAGCACCACTATTACTGTTATCTGTCATTAACAGGTGCCAGTGCATTTAGTTTTGTGTGACATTTTATTGTATGGGGGTATATTAGCTTTCATCACTAATCTGCGGTTGAATGCTCACAGTTTTAGAGTTATTACAGCCTGAGCGTTCATCCACAGTGATGGAGTCAAGCCTGCATTTAGCACTTGAGAAAGACTTAGCTGGACCTGTGACGCCTGCATTGCCATTCCTGCTCACCTCAGGACTTGCATCTCTTAAAAATGCTCAAGACTTTGCCAAGCTTGACCCCCATTGGACTTCATTCTCAGACCCAGCACATCTCCCTATTCCCTCAGCTCTTCCTTTCTTTATCCTTTTTTTAGCACATCCAAGCTGGAATTAAAGTAACGATAAGCTGGACTCTGTTGGATAAGGGAAGATTTAGGAAAAACAGATGAGCAGAAAGAAACTAGAGTTTATTTCATGGGAAGCTACATCATTCTCTTTCTCCAAACTTCCAGGCTCCAGGATTTAATGCTCAGCAGATTGTATGCATCACTAATGATGAAAAACACAGCACCTGATAAATAGCTTTGATAGTTAAATCATTTTTGGCTCAAATTTGAATTTGGGTGTGACACTCACACTGGTAGATAGAACAGCTGTGTCCTAGTTCAGNAATCATTTTTGGCTCAAATTTGAATTTGGGTGGTCACACTGGTAGATAGAACAGCTGTGTCCTAGTTCACAGGCTGAATCATCAGGGACACGGTACACAAATTAGGGTCCTTCACAGCACCATAAGGCCAAACTAAACCTGCATCCCATATCAGACAGTCTTGTCAAGTCAAAAAAATAAAACTTCCTAAAGTGCAAAAGCAACAGGAAGGGGCCATATTTATATTTATCAGTGATTGAGTGTGAAGTGCAAATACCTGGTGAATATCGCATGGTTGCATAACATTTCCTGATGTTACAGTTTGGTAAGGGATGCTTGAATGCTTGTTAAAGAACTCATCAGCACAAATTCATTATGAGATAATAAAGGCTGCAAAGGATAGACCACTTATGTCCTTCATATCTGGGAAAAAAATTGACAGGCCCTGTTGTCTTGTCATTCTATCTACAAATCCAGGCTTTAGATTAGAAATCCAGCAAGCGTCTCCATTATCAACAATGATAACTGACCTGAGGTTAAGTATTATTGATGCAGTGATTCTATAAGGCATGCTGTCTTCTTCCTGGATAGTTTAAATTGGAGGAGAATTCAGGTTTAAATCCTGCATGTCTTCCATCACAGCAGAGCAGAAGACAGTGGTAGGAATTTCACAAGAGGCCTCAGGTGTGATTAAGTGGTTATTTCTGTAATGCTGATGAAGCCAATATCACATTTAGTTTAATTTATTTTACCGTCACCCTGAAACTCAACCTTATTTAACATTGATTAAACAAGTCAGTGTGCTACTAGTCTTTGTGTGAGTCGTCACTGCATGCCTCATCATTCAACAGATGAAAACATTAAAAGGTTTAGAAAATAATCTCCTCAACGAGATTTATTAGTTTCAATTACTTGAAGGTAAAATAGTTTTCTCTTTACTCAAAATCCACACCTCATGTTTGAAGTATATTTGATCTACTTCAGTAATAAGTAGGGAAAATCTCATTTTATGTAAACCGTGCAGGGAGTAGAATCATATTCGGCTGTGAAATAAATTGAATAACATTTTTATATGAAAACATGACATTAAGCATAAAAAGACTAGAAGGACAAAACACAAGTTCACAGTAAGGACTAATAATTCTCATCTTATCCTTATGTGTACATAATTGGAGTTCTTAGTCACTGTGTAAGTATGATAGAATAATATTGATTTGCTCAATGATTACAAGCTACCGTATATATAAATTCAAATAAGTGTTAATTCATTTCTTCTACCCCACATATTGTGTATTTTTGGGCCTATTTTGTATCTTTGTGCTGCTTAAAACCCTGGTTGAGAACTCTGTTATGACAAATGATTACAAAAATCTAAGCTGAATGGTGATGATTGTTTGTTTTAAAGAATCGGCTAAATGAAAATGGGTTATTAATGACTATTATTAATCTTTAGCATATCAGTGATTACCAGCGATGCAATAATGATACCAACTAAATGCATTTGCTCTGCTTCATGCTAAGCACACATCTTGATGCCCCCGCTGTGTAACTAGTGTGCCTCTCATCTCATCATCATCATCATTTGTTATAATATTTGTCTCCTAATGTTCATGTTGTCTTTGTTGTCTGTGTGTCTGTTTTTCAGACTTAGGCCTGGATCAGTTCATTGTGAAACGCTATGATGGGAAGGTAAGAAGTGAGCATCTTGGTGTTAGGGGGCAAAAGGTCAATATAGCAATCATGGAGTTTTTCACAATTATATAAATGTTTCAATTCTGCCTCATAACTGCAATTTGAAATACCTATTTTTGGTTTTTGATAATTAGGGATATACTCTGTGCAATGTCATATTTTATCTAGATTGTTTGTTTTTCTTGCCACTGCACAACATTCAAGTCTACCAGAGGGGTTTGTTCCCCAGACTAGCCAAAGTCAATAATGGCTTAAAGGATCAGGTCACCCTAAATACTAAAAACATATTTTTCTCACTTACTGCAGTTACTTCTGGTGGTGTATGGCCACACAGATAATTTCAGTTTTATTTGCAGATGTTCTGAGACATCTGCCCCTGAAACTTTGCCTCTACCTCAGCATGTTGGAGGAGAATAAAAAATCTGTAAATACTGAAAAATATAGTGCCAAAGCTGAACAGTAACATATCCTCCCACAAACAATGCCACAGTCACTCACAGACTTCACTTTTCTCAGCAGTTTTCTTATATATACCTACGATTTCTTCAGGCTAGAGTCATTTCAAGTAAAAACTTAACATTTGGAAAGTTATCTTTTCGGAAGTTTGTCAGAAATCTGTCCCTCCTCAAAAAAGCTAAAGGCAAATAAAGTCAGGCTTTGTTATATCAAGGCTTTATAACCTCAGAATACAGTAAAAAATTTTATGTGTTTATATGTTCATTTTAAAGTTAGGGTTTAAAATGTATAATCTTACTTTGATGCAGTAGTTTAGGAACAGTTAATGAAGTGCGGGAAAAATAGCAAAATTGTCTCTGAATGAAAAAATATAATCACACAAACTGACAGAAGTGGTCATTACTTATCAACACAATGGTACCTTTTTATGTATGCTTCCACATAAATTAACTTATGTTGTTAATCGTATGTTTGCAGTTTATTTTAATGTGCCTGTTGCTGAATCTCAATCCTTCTAGTTTTAATATTATATAATATAAAAGAATCCTTCTATGAACTTCTATATAATTCGAAGAACTACCATATTCCTTTATATTGCAGGCTGAAATCGCATTAAAAAATGTGGATAAAATAGAACTGGAGTGATGAATTGAAGTGATAACTCAGTGGCCTGGAAATAAACACTCAGGGGCAGTGGGCTTACAGTGCCATAAAATATGATATATGATAAGAGATAGTGGGGAAAATAAACATCATTGCATTCTGTCAGCAAAGTGTACAAATATTAATTGAAAAAAACTGTCAATTATACAGTTGGAAACACAGCTACGAGAGAGTAAACTTGCACTTCTAGGCTTTGTTAATTGTTTATTGTCCTTCGTAATTCCTTCAGTTATCTGGCAAAGTTTAAAAAAGCTGGAGTCACACACAGATACTGAACTTACATGTTTACTGGAAACTAATAAATCAGCAGTAAATAAGATGGTACTCTTTCCGTCCTCAAAATTGAAATGAGAGCATGTTGTTTTTGTACATATTATTCACTCCTTTCTGCTGTTTTTAAGGTTAATTCACATTATTTTAGATTTGTCACATTGATATTAGATCAGACTCATGATATTCTTCTTCCAAATATTTTTAAAGCTGCCAGCATGTTCAGATAAAGGCTTAAAGGTAATGACAATAGATATTGTCATCAACCCAAGCAAGAATCCCATAATGTGCTTTGTGACTGAAAGCACATTATGGGATAGTTCAGATAGCTTCTTAAAAAAAGCCAGACAGCTCCACTCCTAATCATTAAAGGGGGACATGTATAAAATTGGTCTGGCCATTGCATAATGACCTATTTAAAGACAGTAACAGCAGGTGAACCTTGGACTATGCTAGCTCCCCGTGGCTGCAGATTGACATGAAGGAGCTAATCTCAATGCTCTAAGTAATAACATTTTCTCTTTTCTAAGTCAGCAAGATAGAAACCATCAATATGTATTATAAATATCATTATTTTCATTACTGCTTTCCTTGATATTGATTTGTGACCATTACTATCCTCTCACTGATCCCAGACAACATATCTCACGCCCAGCTGCCAACCACACTCATTCATTTAGTGTTAGCTAATCATCAGTGTGAGGATTGTAGTTTCTAACCTCATTACAAAACCCATCAGGCCCCAGGCTAGTATGATGATGAGTAGCTGTGTACCCCATGTTGTAGTCAGATAAGCCACACAAAGACAGTGAAGCAAAACAGAGGACAAGGATTTCTTAATTACAACTTCTCTCCTTTACACTTTTATCCACTCCTGGAAATCACAATTTTGCAAAATTTGTATACTTTGTGAAAAAAGCCCCTAACATTTACTTTTAAACCCTGTTAACCGCAAAGCTTTGGCTACACATTAATCAAAAGGCATACTCTGTGGTAGGAGGCCATCCCTGGACTGAAATTGAAATGTAATACTCTACATTTATGGCCATTCTCTGCTTATGTAAATGTCGCCTGTATCTCCAGGCCGTGTGTTTCTTTTATTTGCCAGGCAAATCCCTGGACACATGGCTTTCTCTGATACTGTATTTAGCTTTGGTCATCCCCAGAGATTTTCCTGCCATGGCTAGAGTGGTCTGAGAGCGCCCCAACCCACCTTATTTTCTTAAAGACACATGCTTGCTCCTGGATTGGCTTGATAGGCACCTCTAGCTAGTTTGAAGAGGAATATACCCTGACTGTTTCCTGCCAAGAAGCCATGAAATCTAGCTCACATTGAAACCAAACACTGCACTGAATTAGATCTAGATGAAATAGCCACGGCAGTGTAGTGAAGCAATATCTCTAGTGTGAGTAAATCATGAACTTGATAGAGGGTGTGGTGAAGTACAAAGGCAGCTTTTCAGGTGGGGGTTGGGTGGCAAACTAGGACGAAGGCTACGGTCGATTTCAGAGAGGAGTGTAGTATTGTGTGCGAGTAACATGAGAGCTCTCATAAAAAGACCTGAGTGTCTCACTTCCTGTGGGTTTATTTAAAAATAGCCACGCCAGCTAAGAGATTTGTCACATACAGACCATTTTGGCCAAATGGGATTGTGTGAAAATGTTCATGCTATGAACCTCTCACTTCATCCCTCACCCCTCCTCTCCCCACCCTCTCCTGCTGACACTTAATTTGTTCCTGGTTCAGTCTGTATGTAAGGCAAACATAATATACCCTGTGTGGTTTGTTTAATGATCGCAGTTCATATTGACTCATCCTGTCTGTTTTATTTTTATTTATTTTCCTGTCCTGGGAAGACAGATATTTTAGTCTTTTAACGAGGTTCCTTATGTTTGTTCAGCTAGCTGTGTCTCACCTGTTTCTGATGTTAATTCATTAATCTGTGTTTTCTCCTCCAACCTTATACATGTGGGCATGCTTTCAGCTGCCACAATCATACATTGACGTGACCTGATGTTGCCATTGTTAAACTGTTGATTATACTCTCGTGCTCTTATAAACCATCTTCTCTCATTCACATAAATAATTCCTCCATTTTCTCTCTCTTCCCTTGAATAACCATCATCCTCCCAAAATCCCCACTTTTTCTCTCTCTTCCACCTACTGATCCCCTTTCTCCACCCAATAACTCCCTACCCCTCCTCCTGGTCCTCGTCTTCCTCCCTCCCTCCTTCCTTCCCTCCCTCTCATATCCTTCCTCTTCTGCCCCTCCCTCTCTGCAGGACTTCTGGCAGGTATGGGGTGTGTGCCGAGCAGCATGTGTGCACCTGAATGAAAAATTGCACTTTTGTAGTCACTACCTACTCCCTCCTTCTACTTTATACTTTTTTTCCCTTCTTATGTCTTTCTCTATTTTTCCTCTCTTTTTATTACTCACTCTCTTACTCCTCCCTAGTATTATGGAGGGCAAAGCTACTCACTGTTGTTAGTCCAGGGGAACAGCTAAGTAAGTAATTTCTTAGCTTCAGCAAGTCTGAAAACTAGAGTCGTGGCCTCAGTTACGTTTACGACGACTATGCATAGGACCACAGCCAAACTGTGCATTAAAGTGTGTATTTTTTTTAATCAAGAAATCAGTGGACGGGTCATAAAATGCTGAATTTACATCTTGCCTTTTTCACACAGGGTGTATGAGCGGTAGGTGTCGCACACAGCAGGGAGGGGGAAGTTACACAGTATGCGGATAGAAGTAAAATAGAGCACCACTGTTGTATTTTCTCATATAATGAGCAGATTATATCATTGCCACTGGATTATTGGCTGGCAGGTGTCCAGTAAAATTGTATAGTTCATTTCAAACATACACTTTAAACTGCAGGTAACCTTATTACTACAGCTTTTCCCTGCGGTAAGTGACCATGGTATAAGCACTGTAATACACTCTGAGATGTCCTAATATGGAAAATGACATATTCGATAAAGAAAGCGCTACGCTGCCTCTTCACCTCTGCCTTATCTGTTATTTTCTTATATTAGGACACTAATTCAGTTACATAAATGTGTATACTTTGTTCATGTCAGCTTGTTTCTAACAACGTAAATGTTTCAATTTCACCAAAGTGCATTTGAGAAATCCTTGGTGATTTGAATGCTCTGATATACACATTTATGTGGGTGAGTTTAGCTAAACAAGCTTTGACCTATGAGCTTTATCTACCAAATGATTGGGCCTTTTAAGCAGGTATGAATACCTGTCAGTCAGGATGATATGAAGATAAGCAAAGAGCAGCAAAGGGCAGGCTACAACCTGTTCACCTTTGTAATGATGGGGAGTGTCAGAAACTGAAGAAGGCACGCACCCTATTGTGTGTGCACTTCTATCAAATATGCATACACTGTATTGTTATTGGATGTTGTATTGGAGACCTCCCCAGTGCTCTTTGTATACTTTATTGGAGACAGCTGTCTGCCATGCCTTCCCTGCTGAATTATTAAAAGTAAAGAATTTATAATTTGCATCTCCGGGGATTATTAAACACTACTGCAGCACTGCTACATAATTCACTGATTAGTCATTGCCCTGAGGTAAAGTTCACATACAAATGTACTGTAATTTAAAAAAAAGTCAAACCTTGCCAAGCTGAGATGCAAAGAGCTGTTAAAACAAATCAATTATAAGGGACTTGCATTGGTCAAATGATAGCAGTGCTGTTCCCCTGCACTCCCTCTGTCTTGCTTTATAAATATTCCTTTTCCTCCTCATCCTTTCATCTTTTCTAAGAAATATCAGCATAGCTTTCCACATGCTTTGGCACTTCAGTCTTTTTCCCAGCATGCCCTGCTCTATTGCCTGTATCTCTCAGCGAAAGTAGCTGGTGGTGGCGCCCCCTCTCTGCGCATGGTGACATCACAGGGGTGGTTTTGGACGCAGGAAATGGCTCTGTTAGCTAAAGTTGAGGCTGTATCAATGTGCTTGGTAGCCTTCACTAATCCATCTTCCGGATTGTCCGGATGTCAGTGCTGCATGATTTCTGTAGAGCATGGTCTTAGACTCATTGAAGGCAGCACTCGGTCTGTAAATCTAAAATGTATGCAAACTGTTCCTACATACTGTGGCCCTCTCTGTATGTAAAGCCACAGTGTCTGCCGCCTGACCTGCTGCGACTGGGAGCGGACACCTGTCACTCACGGCGAGTGCGAAGGGGGCTTTACCAATGGAAACAAGCCTCTAATGTCACACCAGCTGTTGTCATGTTCACTCTCTCTAATTTCACAGGAATCTCCCAAGGGCCGCTGTTTGGACTGTCACTGCTCTATTTCTCTATCTTTTCAGTCTTGAATTCTCACTTACTTTCTTTTCCCCCTCTTGTCTTTCTGTGTTGGTGTCTATGAAAGCTCACACATACACACATACATAGACACACAAAAACACACTCATGCACTAGGTCCTTCTCTCTCCATCTCTCTATCCTCTTCTAATCCAGTAGAGGTTGGTTTGATCTGTACACCTGGTCAGCTAATTTCCTTCCCTATCCTCTCTTGTGAACAGCTGCCATTCCTCAGAGACTCAAATTTGTTTATTGAGTGTTACGCATCAGGGTCCATTATTTTGAATGTGCTCCCAGAATAATTACGAGTTATTAACAGTACACCTGCTCTATGGTTACCCGTGGGACAGGAGGTGGAAAGCTAATACATCAGTGTTCTCTCCACCCACACACCCACCCACTCACCTACAGACTGTAGTGGTTTGGTCCTAAGGTATCAGCCACTCTGGTGGTCAGTAATAGATTTTGGTTATGTGTGTGTTTGTGTCAAGTATATCATCATGTAGTGTGTATGTGGCTTTCTTTGGAGCTTGGATGAAGACAGCGGTCTAGTTGTACATGTTGCAGCACAGGGCAAATGAGAGCTCTTAGCCACCATGCAGAAAAGTCAGCTTTAGTCCTGAGGTGACTTTACCTTCATTGAATTCCCTTTTCTATAAAACTCTTTCAGTCTACCTGCCAAAGTGACCATAGAGCAATCAGATCATACAAAGCAACTCAAAGGACATGCATGTAATGGTACCGATCTATTTTTAATGCATTTGCTCCCCTCACCCCCCTTTTTTCACTCCCTCTGCACTGCCTGTCTGTCACAACAAACACGTCTACTGCTTTTTTATCAGTGTATCCCTACTGATTTATCGCTCCAGTACACAGAGTTCCACTGAGAATCACCTGTACAAAAGATGAGAGGCCGCTCGAGGACAGGCATCACTCAAGCACTCGCGCACTCTTTATACATATAAATACATAGACTAGGAGAGTGGGAGCAGGTTTCTCCTTTGCAGCACAAGCTTTTCATCTTTATTTGCAGGTTACAGAGTAAATCCATAAACTCATCTCTTTGTTGCTGTGGTCAAGGGAGACCACACACACAACAGACACGTACTATAACATCTTTGAAAAATCATTGTGTTGTTAGTTTGATAATCAATATTTCAAAGTTTGAACAGAAAGTATGTGGCTGCCTGTATATACTTATCTCTCCTCATCCCCTCCCTTCTCCTGTTATCAGGGTGTCTGCAGCTGCAGTGTTGGACAGGGTCACAGATCTAATCAATAACAAAGCACTGCAGCCAGTACAGTGCCATTAGAGAGGGCCAAGTCTAAGCTTCCATCAGCTCCTAAGCCAAATGCCTGGCCACACAAACTGCTGGTGGAGCAGTGTGAAGTGAAAAACGAGTGTGAAGCAAGCAGGAAATTATACAATGGATTGGAGCAGCGTGGAATATTTTTAGTAACTGAATATCCATGTTTGAAGATTGCAGAATAATGTGTTGGAAAAATTTCTCAACTCAATTACAGTCTCTTGAAAAATTGCCTGTTTTCTTTTGTTATGACACAGTGACGCTGCGTGTCAAAGTAATGTATGCCTCCTTATCGGCCCAGCTGTCACATAACTGAACCCATCAGAGCAAAAGTGCTGTGTGGTTCATTTGATCATGTGTAGTTGTTTATGTTGTATATTTGTTTTGGTAGAATAAATAGAGGGAAGATATTGGAGCTTTCATCATTGTTGAGAGTTATCTGCAGCCAGTGATGGTTCGCTAAAGCTTCCTCCATACTCTGAATTTAATAATGAAGTGTGATCATCAGGCAGAGGTGTCATGTAGTTTCAGATTTCTGTCCCATTCTCATGAATGAACAACTTGAGGGAGTTTCTACAAATTTTGCACAAACATCCACTTTTACTCAAGGATAAACTGACTAGAATTTGGTTGTCAAATGTCAAACTCAGTGTGACCATTTCCACACAAATGTCTAATAGGATAAAATGATGACATTTCATATGCAAAAGGTCAAATGTCAACTTTACTGTGACATCATAATGTTCTGAAAAACACTTCTCCGGCTGTTATTCAACACCATAACTCAGAAGCAGAAGAGGAGATTATCACCATAGATCATATTCAGTTTTGGTGGCACTAATTTTGGTTCCCACGTTCAAACTGTGGTTATTGTAGGATCAAAGATGTGTGTGAAGCATCCATACTTAAAAATACAAATGTCCCTATCTGGAGCATTGTCTACTACCACAAATACAACTTAGTGATCAAGCATGTAAACATATAGAAGGGAAATACATTTGTTACATTTATCAAACTTCCAAGTTTTCACTAGAAACATTATGAATTGTGCAGGCATGGATGTAAACTGCAACCTGAAAGGTTGGTGGAGGCATGCAACCTCAAGCTAGTATTTCCTACTTAATTTTTAGTTTAGTTTTTAAGTTTCACTTTACAGTTTGCTGAGAAAGTGTTTCTTAGCCACTCATGTGAAATAAGCAGTAAGAAATGAAGCCTTTTCGCATGCATGCCACGAGCTGTTCATGACTTGCATGAGTACATTTGTTGGACTCTTTGAGCTTGGGTTAGTTGCAATTTGGCCAGGGCTGCTCAGTAGCCTGGTGCACTGGAGATATTAGCCTGTGTGCCTATACAACAGCAATACAGTCGGCTGCCTTACCGCCAGCGCCATCCCGCCAGCAGCTCTGTCAGCACTGTGTTTCTGCCTCAACTAACAGGCTAGTTGGGCTGTTCAGTCCTTCATTTGGGCACAGCCTGTGGACCTGGACATAGAGTCGCTGACACAGAGAGACATTCAGGAAGATATGAGGGCTCAAGGCAGAGACTTGAAGTAAAATCTTGGTCTCATATACAGACGGTCACAGAGCTGACACTGATCAACAGACACACACCGTCAGACAAGGCGTTAGCTTTTAATTAACTTGAGTGCTGCTGCAATTAGGTTTGCTGTAATTTGAAGATCAGTGCTTTGGGAAAAATTTACGAAGAGTATAATATAGTGATTCTAATGTAGCTGGGATCCCTGTAGTGATTGCAGCAGCAGTGTGTTTTATGAGCATAATGTCCTCTGAGTTGATGAATCAAAGCTGATGAAGGACAGTACTGATGAGACACAGAATCCAGGTCTGCCTGGGGAATAAAGTAATGTAATATGTATCTCGCTTAGATAAAACATTTTTACCATTAGTCTGAAGTTTGTCATCTGTTTTGTAGTGTGAAGCAGCCTCTTGCTGGATCACCTCATGTTTCATAGCTTCAGTGAGAAGTAAGGGCTTACAGCAGTGATAGAAAGATGAAGGATGATCAGGGTGATAGGAGAACAGAGCCACAAGCTCAAAAGCCAAAAAGAAACCCATAGCACAGCTTGATAGACACAGATGTCTCACACTGCCATATGTCTTAATGTTGACTTGAGAGAGAGAGAGAAGGAGAGAGGGCAAGAGCACATAATGTTTATCATACATTTATCAGAAATGTACAAATGATAGCACTCTGTATCTGGGAAAGAGCAATTGGGTGAAAGCTGCAGAGTCAAAAGCTTGGTGTGTTTATTGGTTAGTATGCCAATGCAGACTTTGAAATATATTCTTTTATCAGCTATGTATGCTCTTCACTGCCACTCTGCAGCCTTTATATTTGCATTTGTTTTCCTTGAATGCCATTTTTGCTTTTCTGCGGGGGTGTTTTCGTCCTTGACATATGACGCTGAAAAGGGTGCGTTATTAGACCCTGTGTCCTCTGTGCCCCTGTTTTGATGATTTTAATGAGGCCAACTGTGTTTATTTCTCTCGTGTATGGTTATGTGGGTGTCTGTGTGGGAAGTTTAGTATGTGTGTGCACCCACTGGAATACAAAGACAAGTGGTTGTGTGTGTTGGTTTGTTTTTAGTGGACTGACGTCAAGGCTATAGTTGACTAGAGGGACTAGAGGGCTTTGTGTGTATGGCATCGTTCTAAACTCTGGATACCAACCTTTTTTTCATTCACATTTTCTACTTATCTCTGTTGTACATACTCTATCACAAACACATAGAAGGAAACACATAAAACCTTCCGCTCTCAAGGCACCACATACCACTGCTCCAAAAATAACTTTTTTTTTCTGTCTTTCACCTCCCCCTCTCTCTCCCACTCCCTTCTCCTCATATCTACTGTAAATGTAGATACTATCAATAATAAATGTTACAGTAGAAACCACTATTTTTCTATATTTACATCAGTGACATGTAAGAGTCAAGATGGATATGAATTGTGGGTAGTGGTACTGATACATTTTTTTAAGTTTATACCAATCGTCTTTATGAGCGATTATATTTATCTCATGAGGAGGGAGTCGGTATATGGGGAATGAATTTATGTTATGAAGGGGGCTGCCACCAAATTTTAGTTTTCAGATATGTTTTCCCATTAAATAAATGTTTCACCCATCTTTTTCAGACAATTATATGAGAAAAGGAAGAATGGAAACAATAGACAGAAATAGTTGTTTGTTAACAGTCTTGTCTGTAAAACTGTTACTGACAAGTTTGGGAAATCAGTCTTTGCTTGACATGCTTAAAATATGCTTTGCTTAAGTTTAAGACATAATTGAATTCTTAATTTGTGTGGTATCCCCTAATGATCTTGTTTTGCACAAGATGTTTTGTTTGTGTGTGCTGTGTGCGACAATATGAATGCACTTGCATCTTTGTCATTCAAGGCCCTGCTAAAGACAGCAGAGGCCACGCTGCTCTCTAACAGTTGTCTCTCCTCCTTCCTCCTCTGAAATGGACCTCTTACAGACGGAGGTAACTCCACAAGGGCTCAGTGTGGCCCAGCCACACCCTCTACACCTCTCTTTAGGCATGCTCTGTCCGTCTGTCCACTCTGTTTGGTGGAGTGTCCTACAAGTGGGACATTGTATATCAAGTCTCTATCACTGAGTGTGTTGTGTGCATGTGATTAAGTCACACTTTCATGCAATGCTGAGAATATACACATGCTAACAAAAAAAAAAACAACCGGTCAGCTAACTATGCGTTTGTGTATGTGTGTGAAAGAGAGTAAGGTCACTTTGTTTTTAATGATTAATAGATTTGAGTTGTGTTACAGATATGGTTTATCTATAGTGTGTGTTTGTGCTACAGTCTCTTGTGATGTTTCTGCTCTCTTTATGTCAATTGCACTCTGTGAGTACAACCTCTGGTGGATAACATTTGTACATGAACTGACCACAGACTAATTGTTTGACACTGCCACGCTCACCTACCTGTACGGCTTCATGTGTATGCAGCACTTGCATGACTGTTCTACTACTCAACCATTCAACCATCTGTCCATAGTCATCCTTATGCATTGTGATTTTGTTTGTGTGTGTGTGTGTGTGTGTGTGTGTGTGTGTGTGTGTGTGTGTGTGTGTGTGTGTGTGTGTGTAAGCACTGTGTGTGTGTGTGTGTAAGCACTGTGTGTGTACGTTTCTGTGTTAGAGCATGCCTCTAGATGAGCTTTGCTCTTAAACACACACTTTTGCTTGCACACATACAAAGCCACCACACCTGGGGCAGCTGTACAAGCTATGGGGCTTGTGCTGAATCATGTGAAACGATTTTAATATAACTTCTTTCTTTTTTTTCTGTGGCCTGGATGAGCAGAAGATAGCCCAGGAGAGGGAGAAGTTTGCAGATGAGAACAGCATATTTTACACATTAGGAGAATGTGGCCTTATCTCCTTCTCTGACTACATCTTCCTCACCACTGTGCTGTCTAGTAAGTACATTGTTGAGCTGTACAGACTGTCCAGAGATGTAATATTTCTTATAGGCCACCCTATTCAACTCTGTGTCCCTCTAACTTTGCACACTGATCACGAATGAAATCCCATAATGATTTCTTCTCTGCTCTCTGTTTTCTTACTGCTGTCAGTTATAACAGTAAGTGTTCAGGAAATATTTTTTCCAGTAGAATATTATTAGTCAGGATAGAAAGCTGCCTGTCTGTTAAGCAAGAATCTTTAGGAGAGCATTGGATAAGGTTTTACTAGAAAGACAGAGTGAATTTCACATTTATGCCTCATTTCTGAATGTGTCAGACTCTACAGTATTAAAAATGTAGTCCTGACCTTCCTCTCCAATCACTAGTAAACTTTTATCCCAAGCTTAGCACAACCATTTATTATAATCCATTCATACTGAGAAAGTCTCTGGGGAAGTTTTCAAGGACAAGTCAGTCTTAAGCAGACAGGGCAATGTGCCTTATGGTTGGTTTCAATCCATTTAACAAGGCCACCAAAATAGTACAAAGGAGGACATATTTTCCTAACAGACGCACACATTAGTTCCAACCTCAGTGGTACATATTTACTGCTTTGAATGTGAATCCTTTGTCAGAGAAGACAAGATTAATCTTTAATATTTTCCTTGAAGGAACTGAGTTGTCGAAGGAGTAAATGTAGCAGGAAGAAGAATAAATGAATTTAACAAATAAAAGTTATGTAGTGTAGTCTATGATTATGAGGGGAGCAACACATAGTGTTATTGTTTAGGTTTTGTACTGCAACGCATTGGACTTGAATTGAAAGAGTGATTATGAGGTTAAAGTGCTGAGCTCAGCTTGGATTTGAGAGTGTTTGATTCCCATGAAATGTTTCTCTTTTATAGTCACACAAAACAACTAATGGGTTATTGTCCAAATATGGACAATGCTTTATAAACATTGTATAACATGTAATTTTAAATGTGTTGTAGAAAGTATAGATTTTAATAGTAGGTAGTAGATGGCTAAATAGTTTAAGATAATCAAAGCAAAGCCATAATCAGCAGCAGTAGTATGTGTGATGTGAGTGTGGACCAGTTATATGTAAGTGTGTTACACAAGATGGGTGTATGTTATGCAGCAGTATTTTTATGTATGTTGTAAGCATTTAAAAATACCAATAAATGATTTAATATTTTATAGGGATACAGAAATTGTATTAGTTAAAATCATATATAAATGGATGTCTTATGCTTATACCTACACAAAATAAGCAGGGATGTATCATCAGGAATAATGTGTCAGTATGTTACAAAATGACATTTGCATTAAGTGCACTGATTGAAATAACAGTAGTACAGTAAACACAAATTCAAATATCGCTTTTTCAAATGCTCTATTCCTTGTTCATATAGACACTGCACAGTCTGTTGGCTGATAGTGAAACTGATTGTCTAGTGTTCATTGTACAGGCTGATGGCATCTAAAGTGCCACTGGGGGCTGAGATGAAGGCTGAAGATGCTGCACAGTTTATGTGTAATGACCAAATCACTATTAAATTCAAGCTGTTGTCAGGGTCGATCCAGTGCAGCGTGTTATTTTCAAATTGTGATGTATTAATTTATGAATGTGTTCTTTTGTTTGTGTGTCTCTGTGTTTGTCTCTCCTGTGGTGTCTAGCTCCCCAAAGGAACTTTGAGATTGCTTTCAAGATGTTTGATCTGAATGGTGATGGAGAGGTGGACCTGAACGAATTTGAACAGGTTAGTTTGTGACCTGCATACATTAGTGGCACACTATTGCACATGAACAAAGTCAAATTAAAAGACACACCGGGTTAAAATGGCCATTTCACACATTCAGACTGTGCTTCAATAGTAACGCACTCTGTTTCTTGAATGTGGTTGACATTTGACCCACATTTCAACTCTACTTCTCCAGGTCCAGAGTATCATTCGCTCCCAGACCAGTATGGGCATGCGGCACCGTGACCGTTCCACCACAGGAAACACCCTGAAGACAGCTGGCTGCAGCTCTGCTCTCACTACCTACTTCTTTGGAGAAGACCTGAACGGAAAACTCACTATAGGCAGCTTCCTGGAGTTTCAGAGGAAACTGCAACATGATGTGCTCAAACTAGAGGTAATGAAAAGGGAAAAGTGAATGAGGTGGAAGATTACACTGAGAATATGAATCTGCTTGTTTACTGCACTATTGTGCACAGTTATAATGAATTAATTTAGCAGCTTTGTTAGCATCTTAAATCTTCTGAGCCTATCCAGGGACTACATAAAAATTAACAGCTTCCCAACAAAGAGGAAGTAAATATTGTCATCTGTGTTACATTTACTCCCCCAGTAGACAAATGAACTAAAATATGTTCAAATCAAGAGCAGAAGAGAAGTAAGGAGGTAGTGACAGTTGAATGTTAGACATTATTCAAAGGAAAGCACTGCACGCACACTCACTCCTGGCTGTGACAAGTATAAAATCCATCTCCTGTCTTTTTCTCCTCACTGATGCTACTTTCTTCTCCAGTAACATTAACTGATTGGTGTTGAGCATATGGCTATTCTATTAATTAGCTTGGGTAGTGTCAAACTCATACTCTAAACCATAATTGGCACTGTCATCTAAACCTCAAAGTGTAGGATGCAAGTCTGAGCATCTGCCAGAAAGAAAGAATTATCTGTCAGCTCTTAATGATGCACGATACTCTGAGAGTGAAATCATAATGCTGCAGATAAGACTGACACTGTTTTAACATGGTTGTTATTCCTGATGTCTCTATTTTACATGCTCACCCCCACCTCATCTTTGTATGTAACTGCTGAAACCGCAGCTCACCCTCAGGCCATGTTTTATCAGATGGACACATTTTTTTCACTGGGTGTCCAACACCTTCCCTCGCTTATCCGGGGGTTAAAGTTCTTAGGCACCTTGCTGAGCAGTTTTATATTCATACAATACTAATTCAAAACATTGTACATTTCCTCCTGGACAGCTTTTCACTTCCACAAATCTTCTCTCGATGTAATCCCCGCTTATCTCACTTCTCTTATTCTCACAATTTGTAACACTTATAAAACCACTGCAACCAATGAGAAAGGAAGTTGCCTTAAACACACCTGTATATCCACACTCTACAACAGAAATGTCATAATAAACCAAAGCCACAGTCATTAACTGGACTTCACATGGTAGATACTTCACAGGCACACAAATGGTCAAGTAACCTTCTGAAACAGGCACTCCAGGCTTCTTTTGGCTTAGTCAGCTGCCTCTGTCAATTTACACGACAATAACGTTATAACAATTACATTTTGAGAGGTCGGCACATTCAGAGAGAGAAGACGAAGGCAGCCGCGTGGTTGTCAAAGAGCCTCAGACATAATTCAACTGGATTGACCTGACACAGCCAAGGCCCCACTGCTGTTAAGCTATTTTCCAGTGCAACATTGTAAAAAAAAAAAAAAAAATGCACATGTAGATTTAATGTCGCCAAGCTAGCTCCAAGCATGATTCAACTCGAAGCCTGACACCAGTATTTACTGTTTCCCATCTCCCCATGTCGTCCTCCTCCTATTAATTTGTTTGTCCCTCTGCACAGCACTCAATCTTTATCTGCTTCTCTTTCATTCCCCCCCTCCACCCCCATCCCTCCTCCAGTTTGAGAGGAACGATCCTGTGGACGGCAGAATCAGTGAGAGACAGTTTGGGGGTATGCTGTTGGCCTACAGTGGCGTCCAGTCTCGTAAACTCAAGCAGATGCAGAAGGGCTTGAAGAAGATGTTTAAGGATGCACAGGTAGATGAATCTTGTGTGTGTGCATGCAACTACGCGAGTGATTTGTGCTTTGTGGTTATGTTTGGGTGTGAGTGTTTCCACTAACAGGCCAACACGCAAGGATGTGTGTTACACAGTGTGTGCCTGTAAGAGACATGTTGAATGTGTGTGAGAGACAGCATTGAGAGGTAATGCATCACAGGGAGAGGACAGCACATTCGAATGTCTGACGTTATCCACCTCACCAGCACTCACTCTCTCCCAACTCTTTTGCCTTCTGCTATCTCTGTTTGTGATGACCAAATAAAGTGCGCCCTGTGCTCAGCAGGAGGACACAAGTTAGTTCCTGATTCTTCCCTGAGCTCCTCAGTAAACTCCTTCTCTGACAGTGTCCCCGTAGTCTCTGTTTGGCCTCGTCTTCCCCCTCATTTGCTCATCTATCAATCAGCAACTGCTTATTCAGTTTAGTTGACTTCAGACTGAAGATCACCATGACTTAGCAAGGTTTCTAAAAAAAAAGTAAAAATAGTTTCTACTTTCCTTTACTCAGCCATTCTTAAACCAAAAAAAAAAAAAAATCACCTCTTTGCTTCAAGCAAATCAAATGGCTCCACTGGGACAAACCAAATGTGGGGGGAAATCTAAAAATATTCCAGACTTAGAGGGCTTGAAGTCAAATTCAGGACATGCTTATTCCTTTCCCATTTCCAGCGATTTGCATGAACTTTGGTTGCTTGTTAGTTCTGCTTCACTGTAATGAGCCTCATCAGTCACTTTACTGAAGTCACACCCAAATTTATCCCCCAGAGGTGTTGCAGTAAAGTATGCCCCCCTCCCCTTGTTTTTTTTATTTTTTTTCAAGATAGTTGATTGTTGGTATACATTGAAGCACCACAGATGTCACACTGAGCTCTGATGAGCAAAGTTTGATGATGAAGTGCAACGTTTAGCAGACAAAAGAAAATGCTGTTGTTCCTCCCAGGCATGAAAAAAATGAGCCAGGGTGTGCTCTTAAGGCATTAGACTGCAGTAAGCATCTTTCTTACTCTCTTCCTTTTTCCACTGTTGTCTCCACTTACCTTCTCTCTCAACCTGTATGGTAAATGAGGGAAAAATGATATTTACTGTCTAAGACCAGCTGTTTACTTTTTTTATGCAAAGAAGCTCATCAGCAGCGCGGCAGCTGTGTGACTGTACATCTGTTAATATGCCTCGTACGTATGTGCATGTGTGTCTTAGACCGTCTGTTTTCCTGTCCGTCCACGGCACACTTGTTCATCCATGTGTGTCCGGTGCTTCTGCTCGCTTCCTCTTGGTCACACTGCTGCGTTGCTCCCCAAACAGCATTACTTACTATTTAGTTTGTTTTTTCACAGGTTTGCGGTGTTGCTAATATTTCAGGTAAAACTGTAGCAACTGTTTGTTCCAGACCTCCTTTTTTCTTCTAACATTATCTTTTCTTGTGTAGGGCATCACATTTGAGGAGGTGGAGAATTTCTTCACCTTCCTGAAGAATGTGAATGATGTGGACACAGCCCTCAGTTTCTACCACATGGCTGGAGCATCCATAGATAAAGGTACACTCCTGATTTGCCCTTTTCCTTTGCTATTCTCTCTTTGTTCCTAATTCCTCTCCTTTAGATCTCTAAAGGGGCAGAATTAGGCTGTCTTCTCCTCTGTCTCTCAGAGCTGTTAACACTCCAGCCAGCCAGAACAGCTTCCCACACCTCTTTTTTTCCCTTTCTCTCTCTCTGTCTCTGTCTCTCTCTCTCTCTCTCTCTCTCAATCTTAGCTCAACCATTTGCTTAACCATTTGCCATCTGTTTGTCCATCCATCCGTTCATCTACTACTACTTCTCCCAGGCCTTACAGATTCAATTAAAGGACCAGGAGCATACATGCATGACAGATTACTTCCAATGTAACAGTGCAGGCTACTGATGTCTAGTGACACATGCCAGCATCATCACAAGGAGATGCAGTGGGGGAGCTTTGACCATGTTGACCCGTCATCACATGGTTGCTTTTTGCCTCCTAAGCACCAACCATTCACCGCAGTCGTACTTAGCAAGAATCCGCAATGTATATTTATGAAAGCTAATTGCTAAGTGTCAAATCATCATTGTCGGTTATTCTCCTCAACACATTGTTTCTTTCTAATTAAATTAATTTGTCTTATAAATTGAATAAGTGAAAGTCAATTACATGTGTGAGCAGCACAGGCTAAGAGAAAACCTGTAGCTTTTATAGCACGGCACAATTGTTTGATAAGTCAACATCTCCTTCATTAATAGCAGTTCTTCAGCCCCTCAATAAGTCTCCATATGTTTTCTGTCAGCACATCCATTAGCTCAAATTCAGCAATGAAACAGCTGCTGTTTTAAGGGAGTGCAGGATCTACCCCGAGGTGCTTGTTTCCAGAATGTGATTTCAGAAGCCCTTCTACACACTAACAAGCCGTGTGTGTGTGTGTCTGTATGTTTGTAAGCGTAACGTAGAGAAGCATCAAAAAAAAAAAAAAGTCTTGCTTCTTCGTGAAGATCTGCCAGGCATACGTCTGCAATTATCTCCGTCTTCCTGTTGTCTGTGCAGTCTTCCTAGCATTCCAGCAGAAGGATTTTTCTCTTCTTTTTTACATCACCCATCAATCTTGTTTCATCTCACTCTCAAATCTGACTGTTGACTGCACTCACGTATATGCGTTATCTCGATGTGTCTTTAAGATAGAAAATAAATCCACTAATAAGATTTTTGAGGAACAATTTGGCTTTTTTTTCCATTTCCATTCTCAGGGAGATTTTGTCAGTCATTCTTTCAATCCCAACCCTCTACTGAGTCTCATAGTCATCTGCTTCTCTTTACCTTCCCGCTTCGGTTCATGTGCTTGAAGTCTGATAATCAATGATTGTGGTCGAGACCAAGGAGATTTTCATCATTTTGTTGTTTGTTGCATGACAGAGGCATTTTTCTTCCTAATCCGTGACACCTCTATCTTTTTTCTCATTCCTCTTAGTCAGTCTCATTCTCAGCAAGATGCTCTGATGCTGTCTGCCCCTCCTTTTCCTCCCCTTCCTTCTCCTCCTCCTCCTCCTCCTACTCCTTTCAGCCCCCTCTTTCTCTTTCTTGTGTCTATCAGACAGTCTCCCCTGTGAATGGCAGCCCTGCCTGCTATTGATCCAAAGCAGTTTGACTCACACACCATGTCCCTCCACATGGTCCGTTTATGAGCTGGCTCGAGTGAGTCTGTGTCCACTAGCACCTCTATTATTCTCTCGCACAAACAGTGAATCTCTTTATCTGTGGTTCCCTCCCTCTGTCTCTCAGTTACCATGAAGCAGGTGGCCCGCACCGTGGCCAAGGTGGAGCTGTCAGATCATGTGTGTGATGTGGTGTTCGCTCTGTTCGACTGTGATGGTAAGTAGCCGGCTGGTTAATCGTAGCACTCCTACAATATTTATGCAAAGAAATAATGCCTCCACTGATGAGTGGAAATCATCAAACTCTATTGAATCCTCTTACTTACTCCCTCTCTATTATTTCATCATCTCCCTCCCCTGTCCATCGCCCCTCTTCTCCCTCCTCTCCCCCCGTCTGTCCTTTACAGGGAACGGGGAGCTAAGTAATAAGGAGTTTATAGCCATTATGAAGCAGCGTCTGATGCGTGGGCTGGAGAAACCCAAGGACATGGGCTTCACCCGTCTGGTGCGCGCCATGTGGAAGTGTGCCCAAGACACCGCCTGGGACTTTGCCACGCCAAAGACATAATCGAGACGGGACGCGGTGTGTGTGAGTGTGAGGCAAAGACAGCATGCGAATACAACATGATCAAAGGCATTCAACTTCAACAGGTCTCAAGAATTAAAATACACAATTAATGCAATGAACTCATTAGGACAGATGCTCTGAGGGCCACCATCAATCATTACCGCATGTCAGTGTAGTTCAAGCTATCAATATAGTTCCTGAAGCATGCTGACGCAGCACTGTGTGTCCCAAAAGGCTTTCCTAGCATGTCTTTCTAAGACATCACGGGTATTTGTGTATGTATATTTGCCATGTTCTGCAGAGGAATGCCGTGTCAGCAGGTAACTGTGTGACCCTCTTTTCAAACGCTAAAACAGCACTTTTTTATCTGTAGTTAACATGTTTCATTGTAAAAGGCAAGACAATAACAGCAATCAACCTTATTTGACCTTTATCTTTATAAAAGCCAGCATTTCTGTCCTATACTGAATATGACAGACACTTATTTCTTTGCTGGGACACAGACCCTGGTGTCTATGATCTCACTAGCACCTCTTTGTTCAGCCCGCTGGCTCCAGCTGCATCTTTACTTCTAGCTTTTGGATCATAAATGATCAATGATAAAGTGTTGCTCTATAATGTACTGTTTAAAATGTGTATTCTTCTGATTATTATTACTTATGGAAATACTTTATATATAAGATGGATGTTAAAAGAAATGCTCTATTAAAGATGTTTTTTTCATAATGTAAGTCAGATTGTATTTACATGACTGTGTTCTATTTGGTGTGTAAGTCGGGTTGTTGTCTTCCCATGTTCTCATTTTCACTCTTTTGGGATTAGCAAAACTAATCTATGGGATTCCAAGAAAGTCATTTGTCGTGTAATGAAATAGAGTGTAAGATTTTTTTGAGCAGAACGCATGGCTGATTGTATGCAGTGGCTTTGAATGAGTGCCAGAGGAAGAAAAAGATGGTTGTGTGCACAAGAGCAGTCAGCAGTTTTGTCTAATTGAAATGGACGGCATAGACAGTCCTAGGTCTCTGCCGCACATTAAAAGATTGTCCTGCAGCCCCCTCTGTACACACACTGTGCTGCATTGGCCTGAGACGAGCTGACTAGCTCGCTCACTTGCACACGGACACAGTGCGACTGACAGGCGGAAGTGGTACTCAGGAGTGATTGCTAGGCAGGAGATAAGGTTGAAGGAGGAGTTGAAGTCTGGCATTGCAATCACTTGGGGTTTAAGATTATATGAAACTGAACATCCTCGCCTTCACAGTTGCTTACTTGGACATACCAAACCACAAAGACATTTAATTTGTAAAGATACTAATCTATGAATGCAGTAAATCTTCACATTTGAGAAGCAAGAATCAGTGAATCATTGGGTTTCCTCCAGTTGACAAATCGATTAATCAGCACATTTTTTCATCATTGATAACATCAAAGCATCTGCTCAGCTCACAGTGACTAAATGGAATTCAGTATGCCTTCAAAATGCAAAGGGTCTCCCAACAACAGTTCTGTCTGCACTGAAAACTTGCCCAGTAACAGCTCTAGCTGTACCGCACACCCCCTGCTCAACAGCTCAGCCACATAAACCCCGAGCAAAAACGCTCCGTCGAATTTCTCTGCTTGGTGAGTACTGAAGCAACGCTCAATGGTTAACTGTTGTCAGACTGGGGAGGGAGGCTATATTTGGAGCAACTGCAGAACTCCCTCTTAAGTCAACAGTTCTTTGTGTGTAGGCACAGAAATGTACACATTTCTTGTATGGACTGCATGAGCTGTTTCTAATGTGTGCACAAGAATTAAGCTTTTTCTTCATGCTGAATGCAGTGAGTGTACACTTCATTAGGCCATATGTTCTGTGCCATCTGTCATGTCATTAAAAAACTTGCTTATAAGTAACCAGTTAAAGGGTTTGCTATATAAATAGGGGCAAAGACCTCTGTCAGTAAAATTTAATTTTTTTAAAACTAACTGATGAGTAGTAAAATTCTCTTTACATCCAGGCTATTGGCATCTGTACACATTTCAGTAGGCCTGTTTAAAAAGGCTTCAAGGAATCTAAAGGGGAAAAAATAATTCATTTTAAGATACAATCTACAAACCTTGCAATACAGTCCCTATCAAAACCCAACAGTTCTATTGCCTGCATTGCTTTGCAAATACAGGGAGTGACCTCGTTTCACCTCTGCTACCTTGTAAAATATTCTGGAACATCCAGGATGTAAAGGTCGATATTTGTTTCAAGGCTGGTAAGACTTGAAGATTTTAATGGAAAATAGCAGTTATTGGTGAAACAAGGTGTATGTGTGTAGCAAAAGTTGAGTCATATTGCAACACGTGTGATATTTATAATATCCAAAATAAGCTGTGGTTACACCAAATATTTTATGAGAGAGGTGAGAGCAGCACTCATACAAATCAGGAATATAAATAACCAGGCGGCAACTGAAACCAAAACATAGTGGTTACTATGTGAAGCTTTGACTCTTAACAACCAAATACCAAATATAGCATTTTCTGTTCAAATATTTATAATGTTGATTAGTCAGATGAGTTTTTGAGAAGCTGTTATCCTTGCTACTATGAGGTTTGGATAAAATTGAAACTGTTCAGAGAGCAGATCAACAATTCATGATCAACAATGATGGACAACAGGTGAGTTATTAACAATGGGCCTTGACAGCTCACCCTGGTTTAGAATGAAACAGAACATCTAATACATGTAACTCCGTTCAGTACAGGACACAAAAACAGGAATAAGCACTGCGTGATGCCTGGACTTAGCAGCCAGCCTCAAAACTGTCCCATGGAAAGCGAAGATGTGAAAGTTATGTGAAGCTCATTGATGCGTGACTGCCATCTAGTGGCCATGATGAGCGCTTCAGGTCTATTTACCAAGAACTTAACTGCACACCTCCAACGGAACACCCAGCATAAATTGACTAGTTGCATAATGACGTTTCAGAAGTACATGAATCATGGATTTGAGTTATCTTTCCTGGGCTTTTACTTCACTTTTGGATAATGAATGTTTGGTTTAATAGAAAGTGTTCATGGCTAGTTATGGCATCCATTACTATTCTTTATAAAAGTGCACAGTCAGCATTGAACACAGCTTTAACAGAAGCTGCTTACAACAACTAATGAGAAGTTTCAGTCTTAGTTTGAAGAAAAATATTCCATGATTCCAATCACACCAACATTTAATCAGTCAAGTTTTTAATTACACTTACAGAACAAGAGTTGATCTAAAAAAAAAAAGTATGCAAAAAACCATAGTAACTGACACATGGCTCCTGATTATGCTGTTGAATAACAGATTTCTTACTAATGATCAACACAACAGTGAGAGGTTAACAGGAGAGTCCTAACATTCAAAGCAAAATGGCTTGTAAATAGCATGGACAAAAAAAAAAAAATCTGAGGTCCTAAATGGTGACATGGAATAAAACGTAATAAATACACAGCTTAAAACGTAGTCTTGTTCACTAAACGCCTTTGTGTAATGTTAAAAGAAAATAACCCAAGTAGACCCTCTCCAGTCTCCACATTTAAAGATGCCCAAAGAAAAATGAACATACAACCAAAGAGACATCAAGAATCCATGTGATCCATTAAAAATCAAGTTTCAGCCTTTTCTTATACATAAAGAAACTGTTAGGATGGATGGCTGTCTTTCAATATAAGTGACAATGAAATATTTGTTACAAAGAAATAACTTCTCTCAAGAAAAAGGTTACAGTCAAAAACAAAAAAAGGGGGGCTCAACATATGAATTGCCTTTTTACCAGTAACTGGTGGCCTTCAGCCACCTAGTGGCTATAAGTAACAATGACACATGGATATCAAAGTCACAGCTCAGAACATCTTTCTCTCACTGCCACAGCTCCGCTCAACTGCTGCTTTTAGATCAAAGATTAAACGAATGGTCACCATTACAAACTAAGGGCAAATAGTCGTATCTGTGCCGGCTCAGCTCTACGGCTCACATTCTTCTGTCTGCGCTGCTGCTACAGGGTGGTGATGGTAGGAGGGCTGTTTATGGGGGGAAGAAGCAGACAACTGGTAGTCCTGATCACACTGATAGAGAACAGTTCATGTGGTAGAGTTACTAGGTCCTCAATCACTGTCAAACTTGATGGAGTTGACTGTGGTTGAGATGGCTCCACCACGGTAGCTTCCTCTCTTCTTCTTTGTCTTTTCATGGCGAAATGATTTGCCTTTAGTGAACTTAAGAATATCATTGGCTTTCTGGCCCCAGTCCCCTTGGGCTCCATACTGGAACAACAAAGACAAATTTTAAATGTTTGAAAGCTTATTATTCAGTTGTCTCAAAACCTCTATATGTGCAGTGCTGCAAAAAAAAAAAAAAAAGTTCCTGAACTCACCTTTGCGTCAAAAGAATTGTCTGCAAGACGGGGATCCACGTCTACTTCATCCTCTCTTATTCTCCGGAAAGGTACGTTGGAAGACTGAAAGATGGTTATTTTCATTAAGTTATGTCTTTTTCCTGTGAAAGCACTCATTTAAAGTTGTTTGATGCTATAACCAATGTGGTTTTACAAACATTCGTAACAACTCAGGCTTAAAAACAACTCAGAATTTAACAGCTCCTACCTTTTTGTTGGCTTTAGGAAATGTCTGTGGTGTGGTTGTCTTTTTTGTGTTTTTAGGTGTCTGGACATCTGTCTCCTCCTCTTCACTATCTGATGATTCTTCATCCTTTTTTTGCTTTCCATTGGTGCCTGCGTGAATCAAAAGGGCAAAGAAGTTCATTGCATCACAGATAAATGCCAACTATGGTGGGGTAAAAGAAGAAATGCGGCCACACTGTATTCACTTACCATTTGTCATGGGGGTGGAGGGTGCTGTGGCTGCTTTAGGTGGTGCTTCATCCTCCTCTGATGAACTGTCTGATGAGCTGCTGCTGCTCTCCTTGGCTTTAGCTGCTGGGGTTGTCTTTTTGGAGGCAGCTGGTGTAGCAGGTTTCACAGCACTTTTACTGTCCTCCTCATCTTCAGAGCTGCTGTCACTGGATGAGGACTCTGCTGGTTTTGCTGCTGCCTTGGGTGTTGCTGCCTTGCCATTGGGGACAACAGCTGCCTTTGCAGGGGTTTTCTTTGTCTCTGCCTCAGAATCAGAGCTATCTGAGGAGTCAGAGCTGCTCTCAGCCTTCTTTTTGGGAGCTGGTGCTGCCTTCGTGGCTGTGGGCTTCGGTGCCGGTGCTGCCTTCTTGGCTTCCTCCTCGTCGCTGGAGCTGTCGTCACTGGAGTCTGCAGGAGCCTTAGTGACACCAGCAGCAGGCTTCTTGGCAGCTGGAGCTTGTTTTTTCACTGCAGGTTTGGTCGCTTCATCCTCAGAGTCAGAGCTGTCAGAGTCAGAGCTGCTCTCTGCTGCTGCAGCCTTTGCTGCAGGAGTAGCAGGCTTCGAAGCTGGCGTAGCTGGTTTTGCTGCAGCTGCTGGCTTTGCCTTAGCTGGTTCATCGTCAGAGGAAGAGTCAGAGTCAGAGCTGCTTTCTGCTGCAGCGGCAGGCTTTGCTGCAGGTGTGGCAGGCTTTGAGGCAGGGGTAGCTGGTTTAGCTGCTACAGGTTTAGCTTTGACTGGTGCTTCATCTTCAGAGGAGGAGTCAGAGTCAGAGCTGCTCTCTGCTGCCTTGGCAGCCTTTGCTGCAGGAGTAGCAGGCTTTGAAGCCGGGGTGGCAGGTTTAGCTGCTGCTGGCTTGGCCTTAGCTGGTTCATCCTCATCTTCAGAGGAAGAGTCAGAGTCAGAGCTGCTTTCTGCTGCAGCAGCAGGCTTTGCAGCAGGGGTAGCAGGCTTTGAGGCAGGGGTAGCTGGCTTCGCTGCTGTTGGCTTGGCTTTCGCTGGTTCTTCTTCATCAGAAGAAGAGTCAGAGTCAGAGCTGCTCTCTGCTGCCTTGGCAGGAGGTTTAGCAGCAGCAGCAGGCTTTGCTGGAGCTGCAGCCTTAGCAGCAGGTTTTGCTGGAGCCTCATCTTCTGAGCTGCTATCTGAATCTAATGAAAGAAACAAGATTTTGAACATAGTGCAAAAAGGTTAACATGAATGTACATANCTGGAGCCTCATCTTCTGAGCTGCTATCTGAATCTAATGAAAAACAAGATTTTGAACATTGTGCAAAAAGGTTAACATGAATGTACATAAAGCAGGGATGACAACAAAAACTTCAAGTCCCAACTGACTGTTCTCATGATAAGGTGAATGCTAAGCTTTATTCTGAAAGGACAACTTTAAGAGGAAATACAANTGATAAGGTGAATGCTAAGCTTTATTCTGAAAGGACAACTTTGAGGAAATACATGATGAACTTGTATGCTTAAAATCAGGTCTTACCTGAGCTTGAGGATTCATCTTTTTTAGCTGGGACTGTCTTAGCAGGTGTAACTTTAGCTGGAGCAGCCTTTGCTGGAGTCACCTTCACAGCAGGTTTCTTCACCTCCTCTTCCTCATCTGAGCTTGAGTCTTCAGAATCTTCAGAGTCTTCCTCTTTAGCAGGGGCAGCCTTGGCAGGTGCAGGCTTGACTGGGGTAGCTTTAGCTGGGGTGACTTTGACTGCAGGCTTCTTTGCCTCCTCTTCATCTGAGCTTGAATCTGGAAAGACAAGTGTGTCAAAAATACTCACACAAATGGGGTCACAAAAGTGAAAATCACTGACGAGAATCCCGATCATTACCTGAGCTCTCAGAGCTGGACTCTTGCTTCTTTGCAGCGGGTTTGGCTGGAGTGGCCTTTTTTACCGGTGCAGGTTTAGCTGTGGAGAGTATGCTGCCGTTAGAAACACCATAAATCACACTGACACATTGAAATAATAAAGATGGACAACTTTTACCAGCAGCTTTCTTCTCTTCTTCCTCATCACTACTGTCATCACTGCTGTCAGATGAATCACTGTCTTTGGCCTTGCTGGCTGCTGGTGCAGCTGGAGGTTTCTGGACTGAAGCAGGAGGTGGGACTGCACTGTAAGCTCCTATCAAGACAGAGGCAGCAGCATGACAAACAGCCCAGGACCTCAGTACTACCTTAATGTACTGGACAATGTTTTAAGACCATTCCACATTGGACCAAGTGATCGTCTTTTCAGGTAGGTCACACTACATGGTGTAAACACAGGGCCATGGGCAGGAAGGACAGACACGGGCATGGGAAGGAATACATGGTGTTGGGGAGCAGGGAGCATAGTCTGTCATGATAATTATGGCTTTCATGAAACTAGTTTTTATCTTATGTATTTTTATCTTATATTTGGACCAAACAGCAAAAATAAGGAAATTGTCTTAAAACTACTATTTGAAGTTTGGGGGAAAGATGAATAGCACAGACACTGTGCTCCACAAAAGATGTACCAGTAATACAAAGGTAAATGGCCTTCCTCATTAAAGCCAATATAAAAGTCACTCAAGTCACTGTGAGCACAATCAAGCCTGCCCCATGGTNAGGTAAATGGCCTTCCTCATTAAAGCCAATATAAAAGTCACTCAAGTCACAGTGAGCACAATCAAGCCTGCCCCTTGGCTTCCCTCTCACCATTTTGTGCCATGATGTCATTGTGCTGCTTGCAATGGTTAAAACAACAAAACTATTAACACACCTGCTTTGGGTTTTTTGCTTGGTGGAGCCTCATCTTCAGATGAAGAGTCTTCACTGCTTGAGTCGGCGGCAGCAGCTGGAGCAGCTGGAGCAGCAGCCTTTACTTGGGCAGGTTTGACTGGAGCCTATCAGGACATGTGAAACATTCACTGATTCAACTTTATAAAGACAAAAACATATAACAGTATTTAGGGACGGGAAATGTTTAGCACACCTTGGCTGGTTCTTCATCTTCAGAATCAGAGGAACTATCTTCACTGCTGCTCTCCTGCTTTTTCTGAGCTGCACCTTTAGCAGCTGCCTTGGGTTCTATTATTCAGAGTAACAAATGGTCAATTAGATTTAACGTTTAAAAGCATTTCCACTGTCGGCTTAGCTTTAGTTAACCATTAATAACAGTTGCATTACATCAAGATGAGGCTATAAACTCACTTGTTGCAGGAGCTTTGGCTGCTTTCTCATCCTCAGAGTCAGACTCTTCACTGCTGGAGCTGCTGTCTTTCTTCCTTGTGCTGGCTGCAGCAGCAGCAGGCTTAGCAGGAGCCTACATGCATAAAACTACATTATAATAACAGTAGAGACCCACAACCATTGTCTTATAGCAATGACTAGATCTGAGAATT
This sequence comes from Rastrelliger brachysoma, assembly GCA_024605115.1. NCBI lineage: Eukaryota > Metazoa > Chordata > Actinopteri > Scombriformes > Scombridae > Rastrelliger > Rastrelliger brachysoma. The sequence continues at coordinate 904 of JANJYP010019129.1, read as the reverse complement.
GTTCATTTGGATGTTTCTTCCTACCTTTGCAGGAGCCTTTGCAGATGTTTCTTCCTCAGAGTCACTTGAGTCTTCGCTGCTGCTGGATTCAGCTTTAGCTGCTGCTGCTGCTTTAGCAGGAACAACCTTGGCTGTTAAAATAACATAGTAAAATGTGATCGGAAAATGATGGACAAGGTTTCTGAACAGTACACCATGGTGTATGTATTATGTTGATATTACCTGCAGGGGCTGCCTTTGTTGGTTTTGCGACAGCTTCTTCATCTTCACTGCTTGACTCTTCGCTGCTGGAGCTCTCTGCATCGACCTTTGCCTTTTTAGCCGACGGGCCACTGGCTGCTTCAGCTTGGGCAGCAGGTGCTTTCCGTTTCTTAGCTTCAGGAGACCTAGGATGACACAGAAAAAGTGATTAAATGGAAAATATATCCTAAAAAGAGAACTCATTTTTCATTCCTCAAAACTACAGCTTAAATATATTTGTGCATATGTCCAGTTTTCTCCTGAAGCCTCGCAGAAGATAGATTGCATTGCCAATGTATTTCAGAGTGAATAAACCCCAGGTTATTGTGACAACACTAGTGAGAGCATTACAAATCTATTTTTAAACAACAGAAAATGAACTTTTAATCATCATCAATAGCTAATGTTCGACTATCGCCCGGTATTAAAGTAGCTAGTAGACATTTAACATAGCAGCAGAGTATAGTCTAGACTTGCACTTTAACGATATAACAGTCTTGACTTAAACTTTCTGAACTGTATTTTTCAAACTTAATATTGACATTACAGAAATATGAACAAAGCATTAGAAAGGAAAAAGACAAGTAGCGACTCACTTCACCCAGAAGTTGAAGATATTGACAAGACTTTCTTCATTTTGATCCTGTGGATTCTAAAGAGGTAG
>JANJYP010019103.1:0-22990 GCA_024605115.1 Rastrelliger brachysoma | reverse complement strand
ATATTTCACAAGCATAGATACTTGGGGAGCTGCAAAAAGTCATGTGATGGTTGTTGTGGATAAAGGGAAGACCAAGACTGAACACACACACACACACACACACACACACACACACACACACACACACACACAGTTTGACATGACATGAAACTGCTTCATTTACCTCAATCATGTTGGAACTGAGACATCCATTACAAACACCGCTAGCAACTAACAGTTAGCCGAGCCAATCCATGATAAGATTGGAGACAGGCCCGAGCAAAGAGACCATACTTGGCAACCTGCAATGCTGCCGCTGTTTGGCTGGTACGATGTAAACATAACGTTAGACAAAATATATTTTTCAAGGAAAAGCTATACTTTTATTATGCACCGCTCTAAACACACTGTGGATTTTTTTTTTAAATGATAGCTTTTAATAAATATTCTACATAATCAACCTATAAGTATCGATTCATGCTTTTTTGTATCAGCAAATCTGTGGGGGCTTCTAGAGGCCATGGGAAAAGAGTCTAATGGGGTCAATGGCTGATTTCTATCATTATTATATTCATCAGAAACACACAGATCAAAGAACAAGAACAACAATTACAATTATTTATCCATGTACTTCTGTACTTAATTTTTGAAATGTTCATTATTTTTTATATTCTCCGTGGGCATTCCTGGGCTATCTAGCTAGGCTAAATTACTGCATGTTTCGAATGGTGTTTGGTTGCTATAACAAGGAATATGTAAACTTGCAAAGCATTTGCTAATTTTTGGGTTTTCTATAAAGTTGCTCATCTTTTAAAATAACCAGTCTTTGCAAAACCACCACTCCTGTCTCATTTCCTTCTGATTTTTGTTTTTGTTTATTTTTTACTACTGGAATAACAAATCTTCCTCAAATCCTTTATTTTACCTATAAGAACGAGGATGCATGACTAAAAAATGTCCAGGGGTCCCACCTTCTGCTAAAATTCACCTCTGTCCATTAACCCTTTAAGCTTTGGGAAATGGAATTGTGTGTGGTAAATGGCCTCTGCTACTTTTTCTAGTGCTCTGTTTACCACATCAAATAACAATATATCTCTTGACTCGTGAGTGCACAGAGATCTCAGGCTGTACAGCACCTCATGTATATTACAACAAGCTGCAAGCTTTGGAAGCCATATAACCAGAAATTTAATGCACAAGGTGAGGGCTTAAAATAAAGGCACAGCTGCTGGCATGCTCAATCATTTCTGTTTTCAGGCTGTTTTGGATCCTTTACACAATCCATAAGGATTTAACTCCAAAGGCATGTAAGTCTTAAGGCGTCTCCTATTCTCTCACTCTTTGTGCAATGTCCAAGCTGTTTAGCATGTAGATAGTTCAGGGATTGTGAAAGCAAGGCTATTTTGTGAGTCAAATGGTGGTTAATGTTGCCCTAACCTGGTGAAGACATGCAGGGATTCAAATGGGAGAGAGGGTTGATGTTAGCAGGGCAAGACTATATTCTAACTTCTTCATAAGACCAAGCACAGAATTCATTAGCTCTAAAAATCACTGTGCATCACACTTAAATTACAAATACTGCACACAGACGAAGATATACAGACATTTTGATGATATTTAAATAATGCTTCCTTGTTCTAATCCCTCTCCTGGTGCAATACTTTATTAAGCAACTACATACTTTTAATCTTCAAAAGCAAAAGACATTTATACAGTGATTTAATGAATTTAATTCAACTTGGCGAATGTGGCTGAAACATCCCTTATTTACACCTGCCAAACCAACAGACTGGAAACTGCCAAACCCATCTTTTGTGTCCAACTGATGCAATGTCATTTACCCATATGAGACCCTTTAGGAACATTACACCATGACACTAGTTCTTAGCAGGAGGAAAGTGTTTTCACACTCCACAGCATTCATCACTTTCCAGTCAGGCATACTGTTGGCCAGCCTCTCTCCTCTGTCTCTACCTGTCATCTCACTGACCATTCAGGGAAAATTATTTGATGGCAAAAATCTCTGCACCATTTCCTGGTTCACTGGATACGACTTTGCGCTCCAGTAAATCTTTGCTGTTCATTTCTGGTACAATTTTAACTGGCTGCCACTGAGAAGCGAAGATGTCAACTAGCATCTCGGCAGCAGCAGGTGCAGCACATGAACCATCTTTCCGTTAACTGCCTTCCTCCTGAGGCTAATGTTGACAGAAGATGCTTGACAGAAACATGCAATGAATAACGATAGATCAGGCTGTGGTAGTGGTGATGAGTGAAGTATGCATCACATGTGGACAAAATGATGCTGAATATGCAGAGAAATTCAAATTTGTAGTTTCCCCAGGACAGTACAGGATAAGTAAATGAGTTGTTATTTATGTAAATCAGTTTATGAAAACACTTTTGTTTTCTTTACATATGACAATGGAAAATAATGTAATGCCTCTCTGTGATTATTACTCTTAAATTGCTCAGCAGTCAATAGTTTTGTGATTAGTATAGATGCCACCTCTGTAGACTCACAGTGGCTTCTTGTCTACAGGGAGCTGGACAAGCAAGATCTATTCTGGCTATTTAACAGTGCAGTGTTAATACACCCTTATTAGAGCAAGCTTTTTGTAAAGGAGGTGATGCAATCTTCTGTGCTCTCACTCCCAGCAGCCCTTGGCATTTGATTTCAACACAGTGGGCGCAGATTGCACTCAACTGTTTTTTAATCCTCTACCAATTTTCATCAGTACTGCAGGCTTGGTTGCTGTCTAGCCTACTTCAGCTTCCCACTGGTCACTGGTCAGCTAAGTGACCAGCTTTCAGATTAGCCAAACTGTAGCAACATTGAGTAGAGATGTAGCAGCATATGTGGAGCCTTGTAATGATTCGGTGTCACCATAAACATTTATTAACTCATCTTATTAACTCTGATTAAACCTAAGAGTTATTGCAGCCAATGTAACTAAAAGTGGCAGATTTGTTCCTGCTATAAAACTGTAGTCATATACTGACCAGTCATAAACAGTCTGTCAAAAGTCAACATATGCACCTTGTTACAACAAAATATATTTATATTTGGTATCTTATGCAGCAAACTGAACCAAGATCAAATGATACTGTGTGCAATCCAGTCAATCCAGCGAATGGATGGATGGAAGGACGGACGGATGGATAGATGGACGGATGGACAGGTGAATTTAAATATTCAAATATTAGCTCAGTACCTTGGCAGTTCACAGTTGCTTGAGACCATGTCATGACAGAATACTACAACTATTTACTGCACCAAATCCTTGAGCGCTGTTGGGCTCATTTTGAGAGAACTGGGTGAAATCAGCACAGCTATTGCAGCAGCAATAGCTTTTGTTGCCGTCACATATTGTTAAAGTGATTTCCTGTCTTTAATCTGAAATTTGCCTGCACCAGAAAAAAAACAAAAAAAAACATACAGTAATATTGATCACAAAAAGAAAGATAGAACTCCATCCACATACGGCTTGCTAAAGTTACATATTTTGTAAGATGATGGGATAACCAGATTGTGGAGGATCCTGCAGAATGTTTGTTCTCTGATGAGACTCCTCCCATGTTCATAAGCATTGCCAAAGAGAGAGCTTATGATTCAGGGTGCATTGTGCAAAGTCAATCAATTTTGCATTCGCTTGTGTGTGCAGCCACTTAATTCCATCACTATACCCTGTTGTCATGACAACACCATTATACATTGCTGTTGCTTTCAAAAGGAAAGAAGAGGTTCAACACTGAGTATTCACAGATGCTGAAATGCGCTCGGTACAGGAACTGACAGCATATCTGAATAATGTCAGTGTTTTAGCAGCTTGTATTGTTTGTCACACCTCCAATGTTCATGAAAACATTTTCCTATTTTTTCAGCAGCTGCATTAATGGAATGCTTATGTAATGAATCTATAAACTAAAAAACAAACATCTGAAAAACACAATCAGAGCCTCAGAAAGAGCAGAAGACTCTTTGATTCTGAAGTGTAATCACACACACGGTTGTGCACGCACACACACGTGAAGGGCACAAGCTTCAGCTCCACTAGACTGGCTCAGCGTTAGTCTTCTAACAGATGGGTTTTTATTACAGTGTCATGTGCAGCAGTGCCAAGCTCACCCAATAAACTGGCATGTGCTCCAAACCGCCCCTCTGGCAAATTCTGTCTTATGAACAACAAGGGCTCTGGTGTAGTGTGCCAAGCTGTAAAAATCAGCTCAGCAGCAGGACAGAGAAGCTATCAGTATGGTTCCAACTTTATAGTGATGATAAAATGCAGAACAGGCACAGAGGTTGTTGACAGCCAAGCTGTTTTGTTCCAAGTCTGAAAGTCGATGGTTTTGTGTCTTTGCCCAGAAACTTTAGTGTCTGAAGTGCTTAGCCAACAATGTCTACCCATTTCGGTCATTTCATGTCTAAAAAGAAGTTTGTTGTAGAGCTTTTGTCTTAACTCATTGACCTAGAATTTTACATAATTACTAGTTGTGGTAACGCAACATTATTGTTCATATTATAGTTAGTTAGTTAGTTAGTTAGTTAGTTAGTTAGTTAGTTAGTTAGTTAGTTAGTTAGCTATTAGGGGTGTGACGATACATTCAGCTCACAAGACGAGACACGATATTGGGTTCACTAAAATTAAAAATTTTTAAAACTACAATAATAAAATATATGACTTGACCAACAGACCTTTATTTAACCAAGTTGCAAATGCATTTTGAAATATAACTGGACAGAAATTATTATGATAAATGATAATATTGTCGTTTTGATACCATTTTTCAATATTTGTCATTGATAATGACATAATAATGCAAGTACACTCTTTTAAAGATCAGTAACTTTAAAATGTTTTGTAATATGAAAAAGACAAATATCCAAAATAAAATAAATAAAATGTTTGTTAACAAAAAACTAGTTAAAACTACATATGACCAAAAACAACAGGTTATATTAAATAAACCCTGTTGCTGATATATTAAAACAAACTCCAATAAAATCCATATAGTCTGAGTGAGCACCGTTTTGCACTGTTACATTGTATTTAGATTTCTACTAAGCTCCAGTGAGACATCATCTGTAGTTTAGCTGTAGTTTTTTTTCTCCTGCACCTGATGATTGTGTTACAGGTGCAGATGCATGTTTGTTGTGGTGCCGCTTTTTGTCAAAACTGTTTTATGACAAATGCAACATACCCACTCGGTTCACCGTGGTGCTTCCACACTGCTACCTTCGCTCTCACTCTGTAGTGCCCTTCCCCTTTCCCCCACACAGAAACAAAGATTGATGGGTGACAAGAAAGTTCACTCCTCATCACACTAAGGAACCGAGAGGAGTCAGTCGAGACCAATGCGCCAGAGTTAACTCTCTTATCATCCAGTGTGTTTGGTAAATGAAAATGATCGATTTACTGATTATTGCGACAGGCCTACCCCCACAGGACACAAATAGTTCACAAATCTTACAAGACCAATTTTTAACGAGACGAGAAATATTGTTGAATTTCTCATCACATCCCTATTAGTTAGTTAGTTAGTTGAAAAAGATCATAAGCCAAGAATAGACCATATGATGAATGTGTGATTCCATTGAAAGCAGGTACCAGAGGTTTTTTGTCTAAAGTAATTAGGCAGTTGGTTGTCTTATTTTATTGTGGTCACTTTTGTGACCTGGTATTAAAAGTCTTAGAGTACCACAGTGATGCAGAAAAGCAAATTAAATGGTTCACAGAAAAATTTCCAAAAACATGAGAAAAGTTAAGGCTGCTATTTTTTTGTAGGGTTAACCTATGGGTTAATCTATGAAAAAGTGTTGGAACAAAGTAACTGTTACTGCATGAAAAGTGGGATTTTCGTCCCCATAAACACCTGGAGACCTCCTTAATTTCTGGCAATTAACTACAATTTATCTACTGTGAACTTCGCGTCCGTCTGTGCTGTGCGCTGACAGAAATGAACCAATGGTCTGAGGGGCTAGTTAGCATATGAATAGCAGTGTACCACCGCATGGCAGAAGGTGTTAATGGCTCTAATCAGCATATGAACAGCAGCAGCCTGGCCTGAGTTGAACGTCCTGAGTCAGTATTGGATGAAGCCACAAGAAAACTCACTCATGATTGGTTTATTTATACACTTTTAAACTGTAAAAACTATAATATAAACCTTTCTGTAGCTTTTTAGTCTGACTCACAGCAACTATGAGTGGAGTTCACTTCAATCCAGGTGATCTGCATGCTATTGTTTCACTCATCGCTCTGATGCTCTGCCTGTGTCTTCTCGCCATAGATGAGCCAACATATGAGATGTGTTATTGTAGAATAAATGACACAAACAGCTCCATGTTTTCAGTCAGAGTTATATCCTCCACTTTCTGACCGTTGGATCATAACACATGACAACCGGAGACAGGCAACCTGACCATCTCATGAACCACTTCATTAGCTTTAGCTAATGCAGCTCAAACAAACTATCATGACAGGAGGCCGTGTATCAGATAATTAATTCAAGGAAAATGTGATCATAATAGCTGATCAAATTTTTTCATCGCAATCTTCGATTGGAGGTGGTTGTTATCTACCAGCTGTAGCTGCAGCTCAGTAGTAGCTTAACTGGCAAGATGGAGGCCGAAATATGTGAGATGTCAGCTCTGCACAGGACCTGACGTGACATTTCAGAGCAAATGAGAAAGTAGCTAATTCAGGGTTCATGGGATGTTTTGTTTACAAACTATTCAATATGTGGTTGGAAATAATGTTAACTTATACTGGACCAAACTGCCACAGACAACAAACTCTTTAGAAGAAATCTTCAACTGGTCACCTTCCTTTTAGATTGTACTCAGTCATTAATTTTCATTTTCTTTCATACGAGAGGAGCAAATTTTTAATTTTTAATTTTTCCTGGTATGCTAAATAAATTGTTGATACTTGATTTGATGCGGATGCATAGAGACCCTAGTCATGCTACTAAAGGTACATGGTGCTATTTTGAGCAGTATTAATCAATTAAAGAGCTGGTTTTCCCTGGAGTGTTCCTTTAAAAGACTCTTCTCTCACCACTGCATGACCATCTTGGAATATAATAAGATAATAAGAAATGAGGATGGCTATGGATGACATAGCATGTTTATCTTTTTGATTTTGGACATCGGTTAAACTCTGCAGAGTATCACCTATAACCATGTACCACAGTTCCCCACCCCTGGCCTATAATATAGCCTAATCCACTGATGATCCAACATGCTGAATAATTATTGCACTGAAGGGATTTAACAAATAGTCAGTTCTCATACTGTGCATGGTAACTGCTGGGCAGTAGCTGACATACCTGAAATAACATAGTTGAGGTTATTTCAGTTGGACAGCACCACATTTAGGATAATATGAAAAGTATTTTCGCTTCTGTGTTGATGTTCTGTTTTTGTAAGTGTATATTTGAATCCTAGCTTAGAGTCACTGCCTGTTGTCAGGCTGGTAGAAAGTAACCCCACATGGGGCGGTATGTCTGGACACCATCCCTGACAGGAGCATGACAGTTGGCATTTCTGTGGTCCTGTAATTGCTCCTTTAGAGGTACTGTGGGAATCAGCCCTGCTCTCCAGGATGAAAGTAACATGCTGTTGAGTGCATTTATGGAAAATCTTGTGCTTCATTCTGAGCAAGAAATCACAGACATGCAAGATTATATATACGCCTTGGGGAGGTATGAATTATTCATTGATAGATGCAACATTCGTTGGACAACCAGCTCATTTTAAGTATACATTTATCATATAAGATGTTCTGATTTTTGGCAGAACAAGAATTGTCTATTGACAAAGACAATCTTGCTCATTTGTCATTGATTTTTATTTTGTTGTTTACCTCTACTGTTGGGAGCTACAAAAATGTAACTAAGAGCTGATAAAGCTTTAATTAAAGGTTTGAGATTATTATTGATACTTTGGCATTCCAACAATATTATTTGTTATTTATTCTCAAGCTATAATGTGAACGAATAGGTCATGTTCCGAATGTTAAGATGAAGGCTTCAAAAAGAAAATCTTATGGAAAAAAAATAAGTGGAGACTGAATTGCTAACATTTTGTGGGCCACTGAGGACTAAAACAAAGAAAGTGCTGAAATAATGAGAAGCTGGTTTTAGGCTGTAGTCATAGTGTCAGAGTATAATGAAAATAAATGGTGAAATATGTGCTTAGTGGAACCACTGGGACTAGAAAGAAGAAGAATAGTGAGCAGGCAGTAAAACTTCATCAAAATTCATGCAGTAAAACTGTTTTGTTGAGATTTCAATAGGACTAGAGGAAAAAAACAGCTTCATGGAATATAATCTCTCTTTGTTTCAATTTGTTGGCATAGAATTAATATTAATGAGGTGACCCTGAAAGATAGTACTATATTCATTAAGAGAACTTTCAAAAGACTCTCATTGTGTATGTCTCTGTATAAAGCAAACTTTACCCACGGGAACTTATTAGACTTCTGCTGAGAGCCTGTGCTCTCACCATTTCTGACCTGGACTCTATCATCATCATGCATCATATTAATTGATTCTGATCAAAGTTTTGTTAATTGCTTCCCAGTAAGGCTGTATAATGCATTGAGATGAAATAAAATTACATCAGACATACATGCTAATTAATAAATAAACTCAAAACAAATAATCACACGATGAGCCTCATTATTAAGTCTCATTGCACTGAATCAGCACACCATATTGTATGTTAATCAATTTCAATTGATTAGCACATGTTCTGTCATGAGATTTAGCTTCTTAGTAGATCCACAATCTGGATTCTGGATTTATTATCTTATTATTTATCTTATATATATTTTACCCTGGGATAGTAGACACCTCCTAATAGAAAATAATAATGAGCATAAAAACTGCCTGTATGTGATTCGTTAAGACAAAAACTCTTCAACTAATTTTTTTTATGAGGAGAGAAAACAAAGGTGTATTTTATTAGCATATTGTATTACATCAAATGATCATTAATGTCAGTTAATTCTGGTCTTTTAAAAGCTATAGATTTCATTTAACATATAGACTGGACCGATTTGTTAGAATTTGTTAGGTTTGGGCACTGAAAGCTTTGAGCTTTGCATAATGGCAGGTCTAGAATTCTTGGTCTTAAAAGCCACAACAGATTTGACATAGTGAATGTTTTCCCCCCTTTTTTCCTACAATAAATACACCATGACTTTCAAGCATATGTAGATAGGGAATAATTAGACCTCAAAGCTTATTAACACAAAAGACCATAGTGAGAGACTCAACTTACAATTACAGAATGACATTTCACTATTAAAAAGATCCAAGATTCCAAAGCTGATAAGAGAGATAAAAGAGTACATTCACAAGTTGAGTTGCAATATATGATGAGTTGAAAATTAACAATATAAATTCACAGACTATGTGGAAGTGTGAATAATTTACAATGATAATACATAACAAAATGAATGTAACTTTAAGGTGCAACAGTGCAATGGATACACAATAATGTGCTTGCATAGTTAGTGTGAGACAGTGTATGCAGCTTGGAAAAAGTGCATCTTCAGGTGGGATTTTAAGGTGGAGACAGAGTCAGAAATGTGAATGCCAGGTGAGAAAGAGTTCCAGAGGCAAGGGGCAGATCGGCTGAAGGCTCTGGACCCCATAGTGATTAAGTTTGCAGGTGGAGCTGAGAGTTGGATAGCAGAGGAACATTGTATAGTGCAAGAAGGTGTGTAGATATGAATAAGTTCAGATAGACATGATGGTGTTAGGTGCCATGTGAAGGCTCTTGAAAGTGAGAAGCAGAATCTTAAAGTCAATGCAGGATTTGATGGGGAACCAGTAAAGTTGCTATTTCAGTAAAATGACTCTGGAAATCCTAAACCTTGAACATATTAAGTAAGACCCATAGGCCATGCTAACAGCTCTGTGAAGCTGTGTTTAGGCACAGTGGTTCATAAGCTAAATGCTTATGTTTGTATGCCACTATGCTCACAATGATAATTAAATGCTTACCTTGTTGAATGTCTTGGTTCAGCACTAAATACCAGGTATAGCTGAGGATGATTGCAGTGCAATTAGTTTTGCATATATTTAGCATCACTGGTTCATTGGAAGGATTATAATCTATCATAAGGGGGACCTTGGTGTACAAAACATATCAACCTATCTCATAGTTGTTGAGACATTTCATTAAAAAAACACCACTTTTAACATTATGGTGGCATTAAACAGAAAATCAGGGTATGTGCAAAATCAGTTGGATTTACCATCTGGGCACTATGAATATATTTACAATGAAGTAGACAATGCTATCCCTACAGCCAGACTAGAATGGCTTAAAAATTTTAAAAAATGTGCAAAATGTGAATTAAATGAAAAAACTGAAGACTGCAATACATGCAACAGCATCTGCACCACTATCTGCTGTGAGATACAATGATTTGCATCTTTAATATTTACACAGTTACTCATTGAATATGTTCTCATATTGATATTAATATGTTAATATGATTCTGTATTTGCAGCTTTATCAGTCCATGCATATGTAGATGTACAGTGAAAGAAAACCTCTGCAGGATGCCAAAAGTCTATACATTATAATAATCCCATGATACTATGGCTGAGCAGTATACCTCTGTTTTCTTGCTGAAGCAAATCCTTTTTTTGCTTGAGTGATTCACACTTGCTTTTTCTGTCTTCGTGTGCTTAATTAATTCATTTTATTCAAGAATCTTACAACCCCTGAATTATGGACACCTTCTCACTCTGCTTACATTGGAAATGTGCTCTATAGGTGGCCATAAAAATGCCAGTGCTCTGACAACACTATTTGTGCAGATGAGCATTGAAAGGTAAAACAGAGGTAATCATTTCAGGGAGCCTGCTGATCTGCTGACATTCTGATTAGCTCCAGCTTCCAGGTACGTAATGACCTGCCACTGCTGTTAATCCATCGCACATAATAGTCAGGGCACCCCCTCCTCCCACCTGACCCCAAAAAGACCTCTGTTTAGATTACCATACAATCATGGAACAAAGTGGAGGTCAGTGGTGACTTAATGGGCTATAATAATCACCTTCATATATTTAAAACAAAACATCTAGCATTTTTTTACTAGGTGACCAAATCTTTTTTTGGTTTTTGATGGTTATATAACATGAATGCTTGTAGTATGTAAATATGCAAATCCTTCAACCTTAAATAACAAAATATTTATATGCAAATCCTTCAACCTTAAATAGCATAATATTCTTTCTGGATTAAAGTCCCTTTGCTTAAATTCAATTTTCTGTGTTAGTATCCTTTTTCTTATGTGATGTTGGTATATTTTCATATCTCATGAGGCTATGAATAGTCTAAACTCGATGGTCTACATCTTAATCTGATAATAAAATTCTTTCAATCTGTCACCTATGATGCTGTCAACCCTTAAAGCTGTTTTCCATCAGTGTGGATTATTCTAAATAAATAATAAATAAAGAGAAGTAACAAGTTCAAGTTTGTCATCCCAACTCCACACAGCAAAGATATACTGTAAGATGAAATTTAATTCCTCTCAAAAAACAAACAGACAAAAAACAAGAAAAACCCTCTACAAATAGACATTCAGATTAAGAATAGACACACTATAACAAGACGACACAAATCAATAGAACGAGAACTATCAAATGTAAAAGGACAAAAGTACACTGTGTAAATGGCTTCCTGTTGAAGTAATACTATAATATATGAATAAATAGCTGAAAATTGATGTGGTGGCATACCATTGCTTAAAAAAAAGGGTACCGGTGCTGTGTAAGGATGAACCAGTGGGGTGTAAGGTCTGGTGTGGGAACAATGTTATGACAAATGGGTGGGGACAGCAGTGAATTCAGCAGTCTGACAGCCTGAGGGAAAATGTTGCACAACCTGGTAGTCTGTGCATAGATGCTTGTAAACCTTATGCAAAATGATTAAGGTACAAAAAGCAAATGTGAGAGGTAGGAGGAGTTGAACCTTTAGGATTTTTTTTTAAAAGTTACATTTGGCTCAATTTATTATAGCAGTTTGTTTTTACCATATACATTTATGTTATATGGTAGATGAAAAACACATTTTCAAATAGTATCATGACAACAACACACATGATCATAAAACACCACACAACCACAATGTATGGGTCACTGAATGGGCAAATGTAGCTAATAAAGAGCAATTGTGGGAAAAGATTCTCTGCTGAAAGTTCAAAAGAAAAAAAAAAAACTCAAAACAAACAAACATCACTTTAAGTGGTTTCCGCAAGGGAAAACCAGAGCACTGTAGTGAAAGTGAAGCAAGAGACCAGAGGAAGAGGGCAAGGCACTGTGGCAGATTTAGAGATAGTACTACAGAATAGAGATTGATGAGGCTGTAGTAAGAGAGGGAGACAAGGTTGAGAGAGGAAAGCAGATGCACAGACAATGGTAACAAATAGAGGAGGAACACAAACATTGACAAACACACAACATCCATCAAATTGTGGGGCTTATTGAAGGATGAACCCCAGCTAAAGAAACTATTCTTCTGAATGGTGTATAAAATGCAGAGAAACCAGGAAGTGGTGCAGTGCTGTCAATGTATCCTGAATTGCTTTCAGTTATGTTTATGATTTATGATTATAATTTACTCACTTTGTCCACTGTACACAATGGCACACAGGAACTCAAATCCTGGTCAGAAAGGCAACAGCTAAACTTTGACATCAAAAAAAAAGAAAAAATCTTGGATCAAAATTGTTCCATAACATCCTCATCATGACTCAGAAGTCTGAAGTCTTTTCAAGCTAATTTTTTACTAATTTTTAGATGGATAATGAATGCAAACTACACACTTCATATTGCTCAAATAGCGATTTACAAATTGAGTTGAATCACAATGAGAAAAACAACAAAATCCTTTTTGATTTGAACCTCTATACTTTTTATTGAACAAAGGCAACTTTTCAACACAGGTGTATTTTAATGTAATAAATAATGAATATCATCATAGCTCCCTCAAATAACCCCAAATCCTTCCCATATTCTCTCTGTTGCTGTGTGAGGGAAAGGAATCATAACACAATATATAGTATTTGAGGAGTAGTTCAGAGCCAAAGCCTAATGCTTCATGAATCACATGGGGAAACACTGCAGTGAGGTTAGGCAAGGTTGAGCTTCGCCAGCCCTCAGCCACTATGGCACTGAACAGGTTTGCTTATAAAAGTGTAAAAGCCATTCATTTCCTCCTTTATCACAGACCTTATGTGTATTCCCTATCTACTTTTACAATATTTTACACCTTTCAAAAAAACTCAGAATACACAGACAGTAAAAGTAGTTATTATGAGCATCAATCAAATGACAAGGAGTGTTAAAATGGTTCTAGTGCAACCCTGATGTCAGATTTCTCAGACCTATGAAGAAGAAAAATGGTAGGAGAGACTATATAAGCTGAAATGCTATGACATCCTACGTTTATTACTCACCTGCAATGAGTCACTGACCAACTGCACTGACATTTTTTGTATTAAATGATGACTGACTATTATCTTTATTCATCATTCATCACAATCTGAAATAAGTACTGTTTGCTTTTCTACAGAGTAGAAACATGTTATTTAGTTTTACCCATTTATATGACAAAAGCTAATTTATGGCAATTTACAATGCATTATATTTCAGTTGATCCCATTTTGCCACTCTGTGAGTTCAAATAAGGTCTTACTATGTCTTATTGTGAGCAGATTTTTGACAATAAACACGAGGCTTACAGAGATATACACACTGTGTCCTGTGAGGACTAAGAGCATCTGTGTGTGATCCTTTTACAAAATGGATTTGCACAATTTTCTCTCAGTGCCATCAAAGGAACAACAGCCTGCAGACTAAGACTTAGCAGAAAAGAAATTGATAAATAAGCAGGGAATGAAATGGGTCCATAGTCACAACTATCATAGCAGTGTTAACATAGTGATAATATACCAGAATTTGACAGGGAGGAGAAAAGGAACAAGTCTGGGTGTAATTAAAATGAAGGGTTTGTCTGTCCGTGACACAGAATACAATTCTGAGATGTTTCAAAAACCTTAATCATTTGGTTGCTATGAGGAGCACATTCCTGCACAGTTGTGACCATGAACAACATGGATTAGGGACTGAGGATCACAGTGTGATGCCTAAATTGGAATACAGTGGTTCTGTCTGCATACCAAATAGCAAATTCTGGCCTAAGCTTTGGTGAATTTTATCACATAAAGACTTCAATCACAGGTTGACCTGTATTCATTGTAGCAGCTGTTAATGTCAGAATGTCAGTGTTAACAAGAGCAGCCACCAGGAAATGATGACACATTTCAAGGACTTGAATGCAAACAATATTAGACTTTAGCCCCAGCAATATACTAAACTTTCTTTCTTGCTCTGAAAAGATCTTTTCTCACAAGAAGCAATTTTGTCATGAAAAATGTCTTCATTGTTTTTTCTTTCAATTATATAGAAATGCTATCTAGATTGTAATCAGCATATGACAGCTGGATTTAGTTTATTGTCAGTATCCACTAGTTAGTTCATCCTTTCTCTTTAGAGTATGATTACTGCTGATGGTGTTGCAGAGAACTGTGCTAATTACTAAAGCTTTGACTGTTCTCATATCAGCCAGTGAAAAAATTAAAAATTGCACAAATATGAACAGCAAGGGTCCAACTTTATAGGTTGCTTGGCAGATAATTCTGCAATCAGCACAAGTGATTTGTTTGCCATTATAAATTTGTCAAAACTGTAATATAAGTTATGGTTATTATTTCCTTTTTGGCAAAGCCACTGCACTTTAAGGTGATGTTGTGACATTAGAGGAGGTGCATTTGTTTTTTTTAACCTAAACTACAAATCCTGAATGTTACATTAGAATATTCTGTTCACTTAAAGTATTTGTTCAGTGTATTTATGGCTCCATCTCTAATGATTAAATTGCACAACTTGCAGATAACAACCAGACCTATTTGTATGCAAGTGTAAATCCACAACAGGAGTTACCTGGTGTGAACCCAGCAGGGCTGAAAATCTTCACATGCAGTCTGCAAACCATCAGCAGTCCTCTGATCTGCTCATTTGAGATAAAAGAAGTCAGGCGAGCTCTCCAGGGCATTAAAGAGCACTAACACCTTACACCTCTCCATTCCCCACCATGTAATTCCTGTCAGTGCATCTTACAAAATACTGCAGGAATAAGCCACATGTATTAAAGCAAACTCAAATGAACAATCTCTGCAACCCTTTTTGAATAATGCAAACCTTGAATATAAAATGATCAATATGTCATACTTTTAAAAAGGAGACTATGAAATGGAAATTTGAGAATAATCTACAGAGATCATAATGTTGTTCATCACAATCATTGTTAAAGACTCACAAAAATGTAATAATCCAAATTTGCTGAAATAGACCAACTCAACAAAGGTTATATATTTAACAATAGGAAATTGAACTGTAATTTTACCACCAATTATCAGATTAAAGTAAAAATGCCATGCAATGAAATCTTAACACTGGAGACTATAATAATTGTGGTCAGCTGTTTACTCAATATTAATAATGAAATTATCACATTCATTCTCCAATTCCATGAAATGGCTGATTATGTGAAATGACAGGCTGTTAAACTGTAATTATATGATTTGAATAGACTTCAAAAAGTTAAAGTAGCACATTGGTATTCAGTTGTAAAAAAAAAAGCCTCTTGAATACAAAGCAAACAAATCTATAGTAGGCTAAGTTTGATCTGGATATGATTATGTAAAAGACCATAACAATAACTATAACTATAAACAATGTGAGCCTCCATACTATACATACTGTAACATGCTGTAAACAGTGAATTCAAGACCAAACAGTCAGACCAAACCAAGCAGCAGATGTTGAAGCATCATGTGTAAGCATACTGTTGTGGCAGCGACACACAATATGAGCACAGATCTTAAGCATAAAAGATTCACTAAAGATTCACTTTGCTGTTTTTCCACTGGATGGATCAGAGGATGATGCTTTGTTTGACTCTAGGACCAACACTGCAGACAATATGCTTGGTGAGCATTGCAGTGACTCAAGCATAATATTTTTGGACAGTGTCAGCTCTGATAAAGAGTTTTTGTGACTCTAGTAAGTATAGAGCTACATGTTTCATAAATGATGTAAAGTTACTGTGTTCTTTTAAAGGAAAAGTTCCGTTTTTTGACACCTGAGCCTTATTTCTAGATGTAAATGCACTCATTTACTCACCCTGAAGAGTTTGGTGCAATATGGAGTTGCATGGACATAGTCTGAGCCTTTCGAAAAGTGTGTCTGTGGCAATTATCTACAAAGCAAACCGTACGGGGCAACGGCACAGAATTTCTAAATAGGACATTATTTACCACAAAACTTGTTCATTTCACCAATATCCAGTAATATCTACAGGTGAGCTCTGCTTGCTTCCTTTGTTGTCATTCGGGAGTTTTTGGAGTTCAAGCCATGAGTATTGGAAATCAGTCTAAATCTATGAACAAATGCATACTTCTAACTATCATTTACCTTTATCAACAAAGTGTTAACAATACTGAATGAATTATAGTCTTTGCGTATATATTCCCACAGAGCAGATTCTCTTCCATGGGAGAAACAATAAGTTAAAGAACCAGACTCAGTGATGGGAGGCGTATAGAAATACAGAGGCATCTACAGGGCAGTGAAAAAGACATACTTTCTAAAGAACATGCATTTTGGCATTGCAATTGTTATCTAGACACTGTCAGAACGTGTCACGACCATTCATTATTTGCTGGGTCACTTCTGAAAACTGTGGAAGGAAGAGACCAAGTACTAGCATCGATAAACCAAGTACATCAAGTCAGCCTCTATGTCATAGCAATGTCAAAGCAATGTGTCCAATACCTGTTGACCTGTTGATAAATTCAATGTAACCCCAAAAATGTCAACTTGCAGGTGGCGCTACAGGAAAAGTAAGGACACACCAGTCAGGAGGACTTGTCCTCTGAGGATCCTGAATGTCTCTACAAAACTTTCCAGTAGACCAACATCCCCAGTTCTATGTCCCTAGTATGTCAAAAAAGACTTTCTGGGTCATTTTCAAACACATGGTAAAATTGACACAACACTTACAGATCACAGTTCATTTCTGAAATTTCTGCTAATAACTGACTCTACTCTGTCCCAGCCAGGTTTCCAGTATTATATATCTTGTAATTGAAAATTATAGACAGGTATGATTTACTGTATATCATTTGGTATATCAATGGAAATGTGGCACAAGTCTTCTTTTGATACCAGGATAATTGTTGCTATAACACAAACTGAGGTCACAACCTAATGATTATAAACAGACACAGTAAAAATCATAGTTTAGTTGTTGATTGCAAATGTAGTTTTAATCTTAATTAAGTAATAACCAGCCAACAAAGCAACTGTGTATTTCTCCATGAGTGAATGTATCTACTCCTACTGTGCTTTCACATTCTCCTGTGCCTGCTTCCAGCTGAAGAGGGAACAAATTTGAGATGCACCATTCAAATTATACCTAATTGGCAGGCTGGTGAACCCCTCTGTGAAAATCCAATACCAAATCTTATTTAGCTGCATTCTTGTACATCTCTGTTTCAATCAGCAAATGAAATAGGCTCAATAAGATGTGATAAAAACTCATACAACAAGTCCACTCAGACTACCTCCTTTCTCAAATGGTCTGTTCTCAGACCATCATCTGTCCAGCTCTATCAAGTGGTGAACAGCCAGACACCGCAGGGTTAATCAGTGTCACTAATGGAGGCTGGGCTTCCTGGAGACAGGGCCATTACCACTGGAAGAAGGGATCATGAGATATGGATTGTAGAGTCAGGAGGAATTTAAATCAGGTATCCATCATGCTTGGAGGACACTGAGAGGATGAAACTACACTGATAAACTAATAAGCTAATCAAAGAGAGATTATTATAAATGTAGCTTGTGCTGATTTAAAAATGAGTTACACTGTATGTGTCTACCTGATAGCTACTGTCAGGGGATTTATATGCTCATTGTAGATAAAACAATATTGAGATGATGATTAGATTTAAACCCTGAATAACTAAAATGACATTCCTTTCCACATCTGAACACCTTTATGCAGAGTTGGCAGGCTTAGCAAATGATGTGATTTGGTTTCTTTAAAAGTTTTACATGAATCGTCTTTTTTCTTTGCGTTCTTGAAATGGACAGCAGGTGGCTCAGTATTTAGTGGGTTTGTTCTTCCTGTGTTTTCAGGTGCTTGGTTTCCTTCAATAGTTTATGGTTATGCAGGTTATATGATGGGTGGTCTCTGGAGTGGGGGGTCCAGGGCGTGCCCCCTCGTCCCAGTTAGTGGTGCTGTTGTCCAGCAGCATGATCTCAGCAGCCTCCTTGGTCCAATGTTTTGACCAGTTGCTCTCCGTTGTGCTGGTTCTGCCCTTGTTCCGTGTGGTTGCTGTCTGTGGTGGCTGATTTGGGATCTTCCTGTTCTGCTTAGTCTCTTTTTGTCCATGCAGACCCGCCTACCCAGTTTGCACAGACACAGTTTCTAGCAGCTCTGTCGGGCTGGCCAGCTGGTGGGTGTCGTTTTGGTAGCATATCGGGTGATGCTTCTGGGGGGGATTGGGGTCGTGGTCGATGCGGTCGGTTGCTGCCTTGAAGATGTTTGTTTTCTTTGAATACATGTTTCATCTCTGTTGCATGTTAATTGTTTTTTATGTTTTGTTTTTGTATATGAAAAGTGCTTTATAAATAAAGTTTGATTTGATTTATTGCCAACAGGGTACCAAGTACCGCAAAACTGTAAATGTTTTTTAGTTTATCATCACTGCATTTAAACAAATGAAACCAACCTGAAGCTTTTCAAAGCTTTTTTGCTGTAATAAATGAAACATAATTGTGTCTTAAGATTGAGCGTTCTAAACTTTGACACTAGGATTTTCATTTTTACTGCAAATGTATCAGTTCTTGATATCTGCTACCAGTCATTAATAATCTGTATCAGTATTTGCCTTGAAAAAAAAAAATCAGTCCACCTTTAAATGATTCCCAGCTGTCAACAAAGGTCCAATTTTAATGCATTTGTATTCAAGAACAGACCTGTCAGTAAAGACATCCATCCTCCAGCAATTAAAAGATTTTTTTTTCAGTTAAAGGTGATTTAAAAGACATACTGTATGCTTTAGGCACTCTGTGTGGACCTTATTAATAAGCCACTGAGATGAGTCCCCATGAAATCCTATTGTAAGCTATTTGTTGAATACTGAGTGAGCTCTCTGGCTGTCATTGAAATGCAAAGTGGCAGGGAGTGGAACCAGTAAAGCAGTGGTCCACTGCTTGCAGCTGGTGTGCAGCGAACGCACCATTAATCTAAATCAGTCAAAGACAAATTACCTTTACCCTGGCTCACTGGGATAATTAGGTTAGACAGGGGACAGTGATTTGGAACAAAAATAGAGGTGGTTTATTGTGAAGCTCACAGGGTTTCTGCCAATTGTAAAATTCAACACATTCAAATGTATATAGTATATTATCACAATATTATTCATATTCCTTATTGTGTATGTTTTCCATTTAGTCAACCTACAGTATACATGACTTTACAAACTTGACTTCAGTTCAGCTTGAGTGTGTGTGAGAGTGAGCTTCGAGTCCAATTAGGATTCCTCCAACCTGTCAGATGCAACTCCTCTCACCTGTGATATTGGCATGAGGGTTAATTAAAATGAATTGACGCATGAAATAGGCATGTCCTTCATCACTCTGTAGAGAGAAAGATTACGTGGAGAGTGAGATGAGGAGATTGTTCTATTGACAAGGTTGCACACTGGCAATCAAATCCTTTGTGGTTAATTTCTCATTACATGTTATATTACTGTAGGATAATATACTGTATGTATGTTGTTCGTGTGCACAAGTTAGCTAATAATGTTGGCTTTATTTTAACTTTTAATTATAATCAGCAAATAGAGTCAGTAAACCAAACACAACAATAATTTTGCCAGTCATTATCTTTGCAAAGTCTGATAGAGCCTTACATGGATTTGGGTTATGTGGTTTATCCTGAAACATCTCTGTGACTCTATCTTTAAGTCTGCCAGTAACTTTCTACTGTGCTGTTATCACTGAACATGCTCAGGGATGCATTTCAATTTAGCTGCTGAGAAGAATAAAGGAATATGTCTTCCAAATTCTGGTTTGGCTCTTTCATGTATTTTAATATATTTTGGACAATAATGGATTGCTACAGCATGAAGACTTCAGACTGATTTTAAACTCAAGAGGAAACTGAATTTTGTATTTTGATAAATATTATCGTTGAACTCAAGCAAGACTGAATAAAAAACAAAAAGGAGGTTATGTAGCTGTGAGATGCTTTCTCTCAGCAAGTGTTACATTGGACAGGATACAACTGCTCAGCTGCTACCTTCCAGCTGGCGTTAATTTGCTAACTGAACATCAATTTCTAATTTCGATTTTATAACACAGCTCATAGCTAAAGTCAAGTGTACTCTGTGTTCTCTCTCTCTCTCTGTCTATCACACAAGCAGGACATGTGTGGAGAAAGCGCAATTATTTTTACACATCTCTTGGAGTAGAGACCCCCACAAAAGTTGGCTAGAGGCTGGTGAACTCCTGGTGGACTGGGACTGTATATGACTGATGTTCTGTCGTCTGAGGAGAACAAATGGATTTTCTGTATTTGTAGCTGATCACAAACCAGCATTCACAGCACCTCAGTGCAGCATCTGTATAAATAGTGCAGAAGAACAGTGTGTTGACAGAAAGGTTGTTCAACTGAATGACCTTATATCTATCATGTTATTTTCTCACTCTGGGGTTGTGAGTAAAAAAGTAGAATAAATAAATAAGTGGAAATTGCTTATAGTGATGTCAAATTGGGCCAAATTGATCACTAGGGAGATAATTATTTCAACCAAATTGTTTTTCTTTTTCTTCATTTCTCATATTGATGTCCATCTAATTGGCATTTCTGCATCCATTACATGAATATAAATTAATTATTTAGACAGCTTTACTATTTTCTGGATTTTATTGAGCAATTCAAAATACAGTACAGCTATTTCAAACATCACTTTAGACAGCTTACCACGATGCAGTATTTCTTCAGCCAGCTAGCACATGTATGTGTATCATGGGATTAAAGTTAAAAATAAAATCGCTGCAGTGATCACCTTTTTCTATTTGTATGCCCTAAATGAACACTGTAAGCAGACCACTTGATTAATATAAGAAAATGAACAGCAAAAAGAATAATTTTGTCCCAATGTTGTTGATCCATTAAAGCTGTCAATCTCTGCAAGCATGATAATTATATGCTGCTTCCACTGTATTATGTTTCCTCTTGTAAGCTAATTGCAAACACAGTATACTTTATACTATGACGATTACTTTATGTAGTATAAATATTACCCACATTTATTTTGTGTTGTACCACACCTGCCAGTAGGTGTCCTCAGTGATGTTGCTATTATGATTTCCTCCTGCCTGCACCACTGCTACTAATTTTTTTACATTGTTTAAATACTGGTTTCCCCCTAAGATTTGATGGGTTGTTTATAGTGCACATATGTTGTGCATATTGTATGTTGTGCAAATTAGGTTCCTAAACTGTGCATATACTTTATCTCAAAAATGGGAACAGTGTGAATGGTGAAGTTGTAAGTTCCACTTGTGTTCAATATGTTAATCTCTCCTCCCTTCCCCTCTTCTGTTTTCTCTTCACCAAGGTACTCATTTCTCTCTGATGGGTGCCAACGCATGCCCCTGTCNCTCCTCCCTTCCCCTCTTCTGTTTTCTCTTCACCAAGGTACTTATTTCTCTCTGATGGGTGCCAACGCATGCGCCTGTTATTGCCTCTTTACGGTCCCCTCCACCACTGGCACCTCCCTGCCAGTGACATACTATCATTTTCCCTCCAGCAGTTTTCAATTTAGACTGTTAAAACCAGCATGTTCTTTATAGACAGCAGGGAAGTAAATCGTGGAAACTGCTGTGAAAGCACAGTAACAGTGTTTCCTGCAAACCTTTTTGGTTTGACTCAGGGTCACGAGTCAGGCTGATCTGATGGAAGCTGACATCCCATTAGTCTTGCATAACCTTACTAACATCAGCCAATTTTATTTGGGTTCTCTTGTTAGATTTACCATCTGATATGAAATAAGTCTAACGAAAATTGAAGTGCGGTCCTCAAAAGTTTTTGTACCTTTGTGAAAAGACTAGTACAGTACAGTACAGTACAGTACACTACAGTACAATATAATNTTGTACCTTTGTGAAAAGACTAGTACAGTACAGTACAGTACACTACAGTACAATATAAGGATTGATGCCAGCAATTACAAACAAGAAGGAATCTTGGAGTGAAAGTCAGACACACACCTGCTAATTGAATGCACCTACACAGTCAGTTTTGTATTCATTGTCTTTGCTGGCCATGGCCATTGGGTGGCCTGAAACCAGCATGTGAGCCCTGCTTCAAACTTCGGAATTAGGCTGGAACTCTTCCTGGAACAGGAATATGTGTTTTGAGAGAAGCCATAATGTACAAAAAGTTAGTAATGTTCAAAAACAGTTTGTTTACTTTCTGACTGCATTTAAAGGGAGAAGATAAGCTGGACTCAAGCTATTTCAACCCAGCAGCTGCAGTTGATGGAAAGCTGTTTGAGATTGTGTCCCTGCAGCAATAACGATAAAGAGTTGCACTCATTTTTAAAGATATGCTATGAAAATAATTTTGAATAATCTAGTTTACAGTTTACATAATTATATTTATGGAACTATAAATGAAAGTGACACCAAAGCATGTAAGAAAATACTTTGACAACTATGAAAAGTTATGATGAAAAGTGTGCTTATACTTAATTGTGATGATCAAGAGAAAAACAATAGAAATGACAAGGTTCAAGGTCAACTTTATTGTCTGCTGATGTCTGCAAGATGCTGTTCATATTGC
>JANJYP010019059.1:0-10932 GCA_024605115.1 Rastrelliger brachysoma | reverse complement strand
AATATTGAGAATGTTGTTGTATATGTCTATACATTTTAATGCATTTATAAGCAGTGCATGTATTTTTTTCCTTTTTGTTTATACTCTTTATCGGACCAAAATTATGATCGTATTTTGATATTGACGTGACAAATATCCCATATCCGGTAACGTCATCCAGGCAGTCGTGAAGTATCGTTTGCTACCCTCAGTTCTCGTGATATAAACACCAAACTACGAATAATACACTCTAGTCCACAGGCTGTGAGATCAAGTTTTCCACAGACATGAGTATACGTCTCACACAGGGGGCAGTGGATGTAAGCGTTAACATTTATTCAGCTGAATTAACGATTTTTCTTTTCATTGACTGTTTCGCGAAGCTGATATTTAGCAGTGCACGACTACTAGCTACAGATGCTAACAGTGTGAGCTAAAGAAATTTAAAGCCACATTTCAGCTTGAAAATAAACATCGACTAAACAGCCGAGCACTTTGCAGCTGTTATTGCAAGAAAAGAAGTTATAATGAGACCTCGTGAATATGTTGTGGTTAAACACAAATATATTTTTCTCAGTTTTTCTTTTTACAAATGTTAATGCAGAACTTTCTTGTTTTGGCATTTCTTCTTCTCAAGCATTAGCGTCCTGCAAATGTTTCCTCATGTTTACTTTGTTTAGGATCTGTTGTAAACAATAGTTTCCAATTGAAGCTAGACTGTAATTTTGCATCAGCAGTATGGTAATGTGATACTCCAGGAAGAGGTCAAACAGTAGCTAATAATATGTTTATATATGTCTAGGCCCTGTACAAAGGTTCAGAGGTGAATAATCCTGTGCTGCAGCTTCTGGTAAGTGAATTTAAGAGTCCATTTGATCGACCAATTGATCTATAATGTATCTTAAATACAACCATAAGTATGTGTGATATACATAGCATCCTTTATCATATGATGACTTCTTGCCATTTAAATTTAGAAGGTTGTGAACAATGTACTGTAAGCAATTGGGGATGTCTGCTAATCTGGTGAAATTAATTAATCACAAATCAAAGTATTTCTTTACACTGATTTAAAAATAAAGGTGCCATAAAACAGTACCTACTCACTGATTTGAATCACTGCCTCCCTAAATCCTCTGAAGGTATACAAATTCATATCTCAAAATCTCAATCACTGTTTCCTAAATGCCAATATGACATGTACAAATGTCTTGTTTTGCCCTGATCGACAGTCAAATTTAAAGATGCTCTATTATTTTAATGGACAAAGAAACCAGGAAATATCCACATTTTAATAAGCTGGAACCAAAGAATTTAAAAATAAAATCTCAGAAAGAGTAATTGATTATCAAAATAATTGGGAACCAGATGATTAATCGTTACAGCTCTAGCAGTAATATTATTGTCAGAATTTGAGAAATGTTGTGGTCTTCAGATGAAAGATTATAACGTGAAGATCATTACTAGTTATTAATGACCTCATGACCTCATGTAGCTGTCCATAGCCCAGTATCAAACATGATAATCCTGTGACTTCATTTTTTGTTGTTTGCTTATACGATCCTTCCCTCTCTCTGTTTAATAGAAAATTGGTCAGATAACTAATACATCGGGTCCACCAAGGTTTCGCCTTATGATGAGTGATGGTCTGAAAACCCTGTCTTGTGAGTATCTTGTAGGAGCTAGAACACTTTCAATTTGTAAAAGCACATGTGGTCTTTTGTCTAATGGCTGCAGGTTGACAGATAATCAAGTTTAATAGTTAAATATTTTTGTGTATTTAGCCTTCCTGTTGGCCACACAGTTAAACAATCTGACAGAAGAGAACCTATTGGTACCAAACTGTGTGTGTATGTTGAAGAAGACTGTCACAAATACATTGTCAGATGGCAGGTATGTGTTTCTCCTTTGTTTCCTTCCTTTCTGTCTTTCTTCCTCTTGTCTTCTCTCTATTTTCTGCATGGATTCCCCTTTGGCCTTATTTTCTTCCTTCTTCTTGTGTTCCAGGCGTGTGGTGGTTGTGATGGACATAGAGATATTGAAGTCGGCCGAGGAAACTGGAGGGAAGATTGGAAATCCCACCCCATATAATGCAGATGGTAAGGTTCTCTTAAAATGCGCATGCATTGAAAAACAGTAATAAGCAGTCTCCACCGATCCCTTTACGTGTTTGTTTATCTCACAGGTATGACTTCATCTCCAGCAAAATCAGCCTCAAGCACCTCTGTCCCAGCATCCCCTCCATCTGCTGCAGTCCCCGGACCCTCCCAGAAGAACAATAGCGGTGAGTGTCATGTCAAAGATTTTGTTTATGATTCCATGCTTCTGTATAGATAATTCTCCAGTCTAGACGTAGCTTTGCACATTGTTGACTTCTCACTCTCAGCAGCACTGACAAAAACAAATCTGGTGCAGTATCATATTTTGCAATGAAAAAGTGATGGATTTTTGATATTGTAATTGACCTAAATGTTCCCCAACTAAACACAAAGAAAAGCAAGCAATATCCAGAAAATTTGATAAATTTAGTTTGTCTTTCAAACACACCTTCAGTGAATACAGCTCTAGACATAGCAAGAATATATTACAGTAAAAACAAGTGAGCAATGTGGTGCTGGTACAACTATCAGAGCCAATTAGTTATGAAATATCTCAGTTTTTTTTTTTTTGCAATTATAGAATATTGAGAGTAATAAAAATATATATGTGGATGCCATTGTGCGCACTGAAGAGATGTTGTAATACATCATTTTTTAAAGCACCGAAAAAATTCACATTAACACCCTCAGGCTTTCTGCTCATGGATATTACATGTCTTATAGATTAACAATACTTTATTTACTAGTGTGATTACAATACCTGAGTAAGTTCAAGTTGTACTAAGGAGTTTTATTACTCATCCTAAACACATTTATGAATGGAATATGAATTTCTCTGCTGGCTTATGTATGTAGTCATGCAGGAGGCACTCTTAAAACACGGTGCCTATAGAGGATAAAACCATATTCATATATAATAACAACGTCAGATAAGTAAATAGTGATGATTTTCACATTATCGACTGTGCAAATTTACTTGTAGTTTTAGAATAACAGGAAACTGTGGGTGTTAGTGTCGTGAGTTTTGGCCCAGATATTTTCGAGAGAATTAGTATTTTGATAAAACTCCATATCAGCACCAGAGGGAGCCATGTGTCCTTATAGAGAAGGGTAGTGATAAATGATATGCAGTCCTTTCACTCCTTGCTTTCCTCAGTGCTATTGTGCTGCAGCTATAATTTAGGACCAATGCAGTCTTTGTTGTTCTTTTTAAAATCTAATTTAGTACTACACAACACTTTAACCTGCACTACAGACTGCAAATGTAAATCCTGCTCTCCAAACCTTTGATATTCATGTAACTTCAGTGTTCAAAGGTTGTAGTCTGAGAGTGGGTGAAGAATTAGATGAAACAGCATCATGAGGCACAGCTTGCTTTTCAACCAGCTGAAGTTAGCCACAGGAAATACTAAATTAATGGAAGAGTGCAGTTCCTCCAGCTCGAGTTCCTTTTTTTCAAGTCACATTGTGCACTTTTATCATATTTACTGCCAAGCTATCAGAGCAGGAAACTATCTTGTTGCCCACTGGCCACTGACACTGCTGGACTCTATAACTCACCCCTTTCACTGTTTTACCACCAACCAGATTTTTATAACAGAGTAGGACCTCCAAATGATAATTGGTTTCTTTCCAAAAGAGATGGTGCCATGTATCAAGTCTAAAGTAGCCTGTGTTTTATGGGATCTTCTTTTATTAGCGTAGTCTTTGTTTCACTCAGTTGTTTTATACCACCAACTGCTCTCAGCACTGACATTGATTTTGTTATGTGGCAGAAACATACCCAATAGTCCTCAGTGGAGGATGTAGGCATGTGGGTGGATAATGAGTGCTTGGTATATATTGTTTATTTGTGTGTGTGTGTGTGTGTGTGTGTGTGTGTGTTGTGACTGAGGGAGCTTGTGTGGGCTGATGGCTCCTCTAGTTCATGGCTTCATGAATATTGTGTTATGGACTGAATCCCCTTGTAGCGGTACACATACAAAGGGAAAAGAGAGAGAAAGTCAACTAACTTGACTCAGCAAAGACAAGACTCTGCATTAACTAGTTTATCAGACTCTTTTCTTGTTAGATCCTTTGATCTGTGTTACCTCAGAGTTCCCTCTGGATATAGAAAACCTGCTGCTCTTTAATTGTTCTGTTGATGAAATGGTCGTGGATTCATCTTTAGAGCAAAAAACACGCTGTATCCATAAAATATGCGTTTTATCCTACGTAATATGGTATTTGATTATTTTCCAGTATTTTTGTAAATTGCATTTTTGTTATGTTGCTATATGTGTGTGCATTCACTAGATAGCTAAATGCTACAAATGAAGTGTTTCCAGTGAGTGGTAGGTGGTGTAATGACTAGGGAAGCTGCTGTTTTCAGGAAGGCCTGAGTTCAAGAAATGTACCCACTGTTGATGTGTCCTTGAGTAGTGCACTTAATCCTTGAATCCTTCCATTTGGCATATGTGGCTCCTTGTTTCCTTCATTCATAACTTCCCCTCGAGTCGTATCTCCTTCAAAGTGGGATGTGACAGAGAAATGCCACAAGAAAGGCAAAAATGCAGGAATTGTATTTACCAAATGGGACCATGCTCACTGTGGCATCACTATAGCAATTACTCATGATGCACAGCATCTTGTGCAGATGTCCTATAATGTGTAGGCATTATAACAGCTTTAACAAAAAACACCTGCTGTTCGTTGACTGCTGCTCCAGTTCTTATTTTAGATCTATTGCTGCATCAGGGCATGATAGAAATTAATAGATATATAAAATTAGTTTTAACTAAAAGAATAGGACAGACATGAGAGAGCAATAAAATCAGCTATAAATGCCATAAATGAAATCTATATTTTATTTGTGAAAAGGTGTAGGTATAGTCTGTCCTTTTCTGGTTCAGGGTGCATATTATAAAAGACTAATAACAGCCATGATTTTTCAACTGTTTCGGATAAACATCCATACAGTCTGAGCCAAGATACACTTAGAACAGAAAGCAAAAGAAGAAGATATGAAGAAAATAGAAAAGTCTTTTATGATTCTTTTATAGATTAAACCACATCAAATATTTTATTTGTCAAGGATAAACATGAAATGGTTATTAGATATAATCTACAGTATTTCGGTCTTACAATAATAATATATTTTTTATTTTTTATTTGAATCCCTATTTGCTTCCTCAAATTCCGATATCAACACAACATAGGTAACAATACAACAAACAAAAATTTATAATCACATTGACCAATAAAATGTCAAAATGCCAAACAAGCAATGTATAGAGATCAGAAAATAAGTGAATTGACTCTGGAAATGTTAAAATGCTAAAAATTAAAAAAGTGAAATGGGCATAATAATAATCAAAACTTCTAAACCAGAAGAAATAACTAGAAGAAATAACTAGAAGTTACACCTCTGTAGGATTCATTAGATTTTATTTTAGTAACTTTTTAAAGGAGAATCTCAACAGAGTTCAGCTTCAGCAGCAGAAGCTCTACAGAGAACAATTCTCACTATACGTTATGGACCCAGCACAGTTAGATGACTAGTGCTGCGTGATATTGTATTAATGATATTATAATTATTAAATATTATAGTAAAGCTCTTTTCCACATGAGCCTGCATGGGCGCGTCTGTCCTTTGAGATCTGCACCTGTTAAAAAAAATGAACAAACTTCCAAATAAGAAGTGTCTCTGCCCTCAAAGCTTCAAAGGAGATCTCATTGCTACTCTCGCCTCAGATACAGTTAAGGAATTGGAACATCCTCGATTGTCACAGACCTTGATCAATGTCCAGGTTATGAGCTTGGAAACAGAGGAGTGAGGGCCAGATGAAGCATAATTAGCAGAATGGAAAACATCCGCTATCTGCTCCAGGCATTCTACACTGTTGTGAGCACTGACCTCTTATATCCCCGGAGTGGGAAAATGTGGTCAGAGAGGATTTTTCCTCTGGTGTCAGCAGAGCCTCACAAACACAAGAAATTACACATTTTCATTTCAAATATGCACTGAGTATTGTTTGAGCATTCCTTCTAAACTCCTGTTAGAGGAAAAATTCAAAATGTGAGTTGCAATATTATTAATAGTCTACAATTAAAAGAAAAAAGTCAGAGGTCATGACACAGCAGTCACCAACAGGTCTGTGTTCCCATTTAAATATTCATCAGCAGCTATCACTTGAAATAGACTACCTTCAAATTGCTTTGTAATGATATTTAAATTCCAAAAAGAGATCTGCACTCACTAAAGTGCAGCATAAAAAAAAAAAAATCATTATTCATCACTAACCATTCTCTGCAGCCTTTGTCCTCACAACTTACTTTCTTTCTTTCTTTCTTTCTTTCTTTCTTTCTTTCTTTCTTTCTTTCTTTCTTTCTTTCTTTCTTTCTTTCTTTCTTTCTTTCTTTCTTTCTTCTGCCATAGTATGGGTTCCTTAAAAAGTTCTATATAAATTCAAGTTACCATTATTATTATCATCATTAGTATGATTAGTGTTTCTATAAAAACATACTTTCTTTCTTGTTGCATTTTTTATCATCTATATGTATTGTCATCAACAAGCAATTGTCACAAACAGGACCTGTTAAATATGTTTTTGGCATACATATTAGGAGTCTGTACTGATCTTGATCATAAAAAATGAGTGTTATTGATGAATCTCTATGTCTCTATTTTTGCTGTGTTCTTCAGACCTCCTCCCCACATACAGAGACATCATCTCCCCTACTCTTCTTTCACTAACAGCTCCTTCCCTCTAACACTCCATCCAGATAGCATGTGTATGAATACTGATGTTAATTAACCATCGCCTGAAAATAGCTGTTCAATCTGTGATTTCCCCAAGGGATTTTCTCTCTCTCTCTCTCTCTCTCTCTCTCTCTCTCTCTCTCTTTCTCTCTCTCTCTCTCTCTCTCTCTCTCTCTCTCTCTCTCTCTCTCTCTCACTGTCTCTCCCTTTCTGTCTCTCTGTTTCTGTCCTCTCTCTATCAGTTTCACTCTCACACACTCGCAAGTACAAAATCGCAAAGCAGGGTATCACAGAGGTGAGTGCTCGTTGTGCTTCAGAACAGGGGCTTAAATCAGGGGAGTGGTCGTTATGGAAATGCATTTTTTTTATCCCTATCTAGTCTTCTCCCAAATGTGGGAGCAGTATGGCTGCAAAATTAGGCATCACATGAAATATATTTTGACATACTATCCAACTATCCTGAATCACTGCTGATGTGCCTGTTTCGACTTTATTAGGAGGAGGAGGTGAGTTGTAGCCTCATGATTCTGTGGGCTCGTCCTGACTGCTCAAGGTTTCTGGCATTGTCAGTTTGTAAAACTCACATACCCATAAAAGCTGAGCTGTGTTGTTTTGGAAACAAAAGTAACCTGTTGCGCTATATATATAATATAGTTATGTTAATTCATTCATTTGTGAGATTTCATATTGGGTCTGAGATTAGTAAATGTACATGTAACCAAGCACATTTGATTTGTGTCTTGGCCACAAGACTGAGATTCTGATAACTAATTTTAATTACTTTCTTTCTCTTTGTTATGGCTGAAAGGCATATGTACAGTAATTATGAAATTAATAATTGATTGGCTTATGAAAAACAGTTTTATTCATTGGCACAAACTGAAGTTAAGGTGAACTGAATAACTCGATGGAGAGATCTGTGGGGAGAGTTTAATTTGTGAGAAAAACAGCTATTCTCTGGCATTTTATTATTTTGGCAGCTGCTTGCATGATCAGATAATGGCACCACTAATGTTTTATAACTGCTTAAATATTTTTGTCAGGGTGTTTAATTAAGTTTGTGCTGCCTAGTGGCAAACTGGTGTTCTGACTATTACCATCAGGTATTTTTGTCCTGATCAGATAATGGTAACTTTGTGCTTTTAGGTAATTATAGGGGAACATTCATGTACTTTATTAGTACTTTATATGTGCTCTAATTTTATGGTATATCAGACAATGACATGAATGACTTGAGTCTTTAGTTCTGACATATAAGGTTACAGACAACAAATAGTAAATCATTAAAACTGCCCATCATTATGTTGTCACAGTGCTTTTTTTGCTTGGCCAATGATCCAAAACCCGGCGATGTTCAGTTTACAATGAGATGTTCTGTTGATCAGCTAATCACTTAATTTACCTTTTAGCATTATTGATTTGCATTTATTTATTAAATCTTTTTAATCTTTTTTCCCAGCAACCGATTCTCCGTTCCGAGGCCGTGGAAGAGGTTTTGTGGGAAAGTCACCTGTGAGGACATCACCATGGAATGCTTCACCCATGCAGACGTCACCAGCAAAGACTTCACTGTGTGAGGATTCACCCATGAAGACATCACCCGCAAAGGTACCACCATGGAAAGCTTCACCCATGAAGACTACACCTACAAAGTCATCACCATGGAAAGCTTCACCCATGAAGACTACACCTACTAAGTCATCACCGTGGAAAGGTTCACCTATGAAGACAACACCTACAAAGTCATCACCGTGGAAAGGTTCACCTATGAAGGAGGCAAGCTCTTCTCCAGGCTCTTCACCTAAAATGATTCCTATTGCGAGCCTCAACCCCTACCAAAGCAAGTGAGTTTAACTGTCTGTTTTAACTCTGTCTTTCATACACATTTGCAAGAGAATTTAAACATAAGAATCAAAGTTTTGTAAAGCACTGAATTTGACTTGCATTTCATCTCAATTTCTAAGCAAAGCCTTTACTACACAAGTTTATGATGATTTTTTCCCCTCTTCCTGTCTGCTCATTCATCAGCTAAACTATTTCCTTTCATGCTGTGGTTTCACTTCCCTGTTTTGCTGCTATTCCTGAGTAGCACTTTGGGGCATGTTTGGAAATGTATATGTCTTTGTGTGTGTGTATGTGTGTGCATGCATGTGTGAGCGTTCATTTTTTTCCTACGGTATATCAATAAGTGTGTGGGTGCATGTTAGTCAGCCCATTTGCATGGAAATGAAACGAAATGACTGATCTCGCGTCAGAAATGGATACTTTAGCGGCAGGTACTGCTGGGTCTTTATGATCTGCTGCTGAGGTTTTGATTCTGTTATTTGGCCTGGTGGGAATTTGGCCATCCGGTTTTTTTCCCCTCCTTTCTTCCCTCTCACAATATCTTTGCCTCCTCAAGGGTTTCATTTCACTGCTGTTTTTTCCCCGTCTTGTTTCTTATCAATTCATTTGGCTTAAGTTTCCGTCTCTGACCTTAAAGTTGACCACAAAAAGACGAGCACAGTATAGCAAGATTTAGTTGTCCAGATTGGAGTAAAGGTACCATGTCAATTTTCACTCCATGTTTGGACTCTGATAACGGTGCCCTGTTTGAAATTGCAAGCTGTAAAGATAACTGTGCCTCTAGGTGTTGTAATAAACTGATGACTGTTCTAACTTTGAAGTTGGGGAGGACCAACAGTGAGTAAAACCGATGACTTCAGCAGCTGTGATTCTTGTATGTATGCATGTGAAATGAAAAGTGCGAGCATGTGCGTCTGTGTACTGTGCTGCAGATTACATAGGTATGCTGTATATGTGCACATCGTCTTTTAAGGCCGTTTGCATGGCTCTCTCATCCCATTCTCCTGGTGTTAAGTAATAGCATCTAGAGCAGAATATAATTGGCTTTTGGCTGCCATAAACCTTTGTGTAGCAGTCTTATCCATACTGAACAGGGGATGGGGTTCACTCTAGGCCAGCAGCTGCTCTCATGATAGGGGATTTAATTGCAGGCAAAGTTATGGTATGAATATCCTCGACTGCACAATTATCAACTCAGTCAAAAAGCTCACTGCTGCATAAACTGCAGAGCTTGGCTGGCTGTTGTTAAAAACGGAACAGTAGCACTTTTTAAATGCATCCAGAAGTTGGCAGATGTACAACACCTAGTTCAGTCTTTGAAAACAAAGTTGCCGGATACTGTTTTTTCTTTCTTTCTTTCATGGAACTTTAAAAAGAATGAAAAGACACTCATCCAATTTCCTTGGGAATTATTCTTATTCACAGTTGTGTTTCACTTTGGTGACTGATGTGAGCCGAGTTGGGATGCTCATTAACAAAAAGAGAAAGCTTTTTGAAGTGTCTGCAGTATTCTTTACTGTTTGTCCCAACCTTTAGGCTGCAGCTCCTTTAGTTAAGTTGCACATAACTGTGCTGGTCAAAGAAAACCTTTCTTCAGGATACATTAAGTCTTCTGTAAGAGCTCACATAATAGAAAGTTATTGATGGAGATAAATAAAACAGAAAACAAGGCTTTAATGTAACAGTTTCAAGTAAAACATTTGCAAAGCTTAGGTTTTGGGCATGTTTTCTTCATCAGGAAGTTAATTCCTTTAAAATTTAAGGTCAAATTGTTTCCACTAACAGTGAATTATCACAGTGCTGATTTATTATTAGAATTAAAGCCTGACTGATACTGGATTTTTGGTTCCAATAACAATATAGGGGAGTAAAACATCGGCTGATTATATTATATAAATATAGGAAGGGAGAGAGAATGTACTTTTTTTTTTTTTGCAGTGACAAACTCTTGTAACAGAGATAGGTAATAGAAACATGACATTTAAAGTTTAATACAGTAAACCCTCGCTGTATTGCGCTTCACCTTTCGCGGCTTCGCTGTTTCGCAGATTTTTTTAGTGCAGTTTTTTATGCTTTTTTAACAGGTGGTCTATGAGTTCCTGCATAGTTTCATCATGTTCTCCAATCATATACCTCTCCTCTTGATCTGCTAGATGTTTGTCCTCTGAATACACTGTGAAACAGCGCGATCTTAATAGACAACACAGTATCACAAACGGGATGTAAACGCAGGTCAGTGCGCGTTCATGTAATCTGGGGGCACGGCGC
>JANJYP010019048.1:0-11982 GCA_024605115.1 Rastrelliger brachysoma | reverse complement strand
TAGTGTCACGGTAGAAATTGTGTTTGTAATTAGTTTACATATAAGTTAATCAATATTTATTTAATAACACTTGTTGAATTTTACAAAAGGTTATGGTTGAAATGGTAATATTTATGTCTAAGATGAAATTATTATAGTTGTAAAAATATGTGCCACCCTCCCCACACACAAACTTTTCTTCCACTTCAACTGATAAAAAGATACGATCCCATCCACATGACCTAATAAAAAGGTCAAACTGATTATCTTAATAATGGCCATATAAGTGATGTGTAATAGGTACATTAGCTTCATATGTGCTCTATCACACGACCAGTTGTTATAGTGTAGCTTCTGTTTACAACACACAGGTCGGTGACATTTCAGGGATTTCTTAGTTTTAGAGTAAAGTTTTCTTATTTCAATTACGGAATAAAAGGACAGACAAGAAATGGTCTATTTTCATGGTGAATAATTCACACTTCAGGGGCTATTAATGTTAAAGGTCTACAGCCTGCAGTTGTGCCACAATGAGTCTGTGATATCTAACATAAAATATTGCTTCCAGTAAATCAGTAGTCTTTGAGCCACAAGCGCTGCAGGGTAATAGCCAATTTTGTTTTTCTTTGGCACAAGGAAACCTTATCCACTAGTAGTAATTTGTGGCATAACCTAAATGTGAAACTGTGTCCTACTCTGGAAGTAAAAAAAAAAAAAAAAACATGCACAAAGAACAGCAAATTGCACTGACCCGGTGATAATAATTGGGCGAAATGTTGTGGTTAATAATAGGGGTTAAATGTTATTCATAACTCATTTAGAGGCAGGTAAAGTCACACATACGAGTCTGATAAAATAAGAGTAAAGAAAATTGGCAACCAAGTGTATTATTGACATCAAATGTAACCTTAAAGTCATTTTAGCTCAAACCATTATGTTTTCCTTAAACCATGATCTTTCATAATAAAAACGTCCAGGAAATGAATGCATGTAGTGCAGAATGACACATACTGGAGTTTTCTGACTCCCAATTTGCCTATGCCTTCAAAAACCATTATAAATCAATGCTATATGGTAAAAGTAAAAAAAAAAAAAAAAGTTAATGGTTTAGGTAACTTTTCCAACAAACCTTTTTGTTGGTTTAGGTAACTTTTCCAACAAAGCACTTACTAAGTAAGTGCTTTGTTGGATGGAAAAAAATCACAACAGTATCAACAGCAGCAGTGGTGGCTACTTTTTTAAAGATTAGTTGTTAGTTTCCATGATTTGAATAACAACAATGTTGTTAAGGTTGTTAAGCTTAGGGGTTGTTTTCTCACTGTTGGAAATGGAAAAAACAAACTGATGTTTTTTTGACCCATGCACTCACCTCACCTTATTACTACTACTGCTGGAGGGCTTCTACCTCTTGAATGTCAACATGCTAAGCCTGTCATTTTTTATTCAAAATAGAAGATTTGTTTGAACATTAGGAGAAAAGTTTATGTTCAAACTTTAATGTCTTGTTTGAAATGTAGGCTGACATTTCACTGGCTTCACCTGTTACTCGCCCTGTAAATCTGTCAGTAAACTAAACTAATGTTAATGGACGGCAAAGTCATGAACAAAGAGAACTGTAAGTCAACTTTGTAAGAGTTTACCTGCTAGCTTACAACTCCACTGAGGTAGTGGTGGTGGCTTATATGGAAAGACTCAGTGTGGTGTGTGCGGGGGGAGAGGACTGCATATTCAGATTAATTTAAACTAACTGCCTGTCATTTTTATTTTGTTCAAGGTTTTTGTTTTTTTTTTTTTTTTTTAAAAACCCTAACCCTAACCTAATCTAATCTAGATCATAGCATTGTCACATCATAAGACATCAGAGATTTGTAACAGCTTTGGAAAGCACAGATAAATCTTGTCTTCCTGGTGATGAGGGTGTCAAAATTAGAAAATATTTATGTCATCTGAAAAGGCCATGTTTTTATATAGTAATTTTTATAATAAATGCTGATACTTAAGTTATCCCTCTTAACCTTAATCTTAACCATGAAAACACTTCTAAGACCAGATGCTAACTTTAATAATGACTAATGACAAATAGAGATATTGTTCTTCTCCAGCTTGTTCAGTGTGTGAAATTCATATCAGCACTATTGGCTTCTTGTCCACAGAGAGCCTGAAATAATGTTTTTGAAATGCTCTAACTGTCCCTGACACGCTCTCTCACTGAGCTTTTCATCTTGTACGAGCATTAAATCTTAGACACACCAACCAATTTGAAGTGTATACACATTCTGTCTCCAGCATTTATACTGTGTAAGATTACTTTCTACCTTTCTGCCACCTGGGTTGTTGATATCACAATAAAAGCCTCTCAGGGTATGGAGTTTATTCTATTTTGCCACCTAATTTGTTGAATATGTGCTGGGATCCCTGTGGCTATATAGTAATTCAGAGGCACCAGCACAGTAAACTGTTTAGTTAAACTTGCTGCACATGCCAACGGGGTAATCATGTATTAGTGATGAGACAAAAAAAAAAAAAATCCCACAGAGTCTGGCAAATACAGAAACACTTCAGACTATGACAGCAACATAATCACATCAATAACTGTTGGTTTATTTGTCTGCATGGCCCATTTTGATGTAGTCTGTGACAACTACCTCAAGCGGTGAGAAAGAACCAGTCGGTCCCATCTGTTTCAAGACAAGAATATCAAAGAGTGTTCCTCAGTGATTCTTGCATTTATTGTGTTATTGTCTCTAAAACAAAATATGAAAGCAAAGGCATATTTGTATTTTGTGGACATTTGCTCTGATGTTAATATTGTTTTCATAACTATCCAATTATGCAAAGAGGCTAAATGACAGAAAATTGGCACCACGAGTATTCTTCTACACTCTGGCAATGATCTAAAGTGTAGTTGACTGTTCAAGAAAGTTATATGAATGCCTGGCTGTATACTCCAAGCTTGACCTTCTTTTCCAAGTGTTCACACAATGGCTGAGAGGCATCTTTGAGAGGTACAGTACATAAGAGTGGAAGTGAATTGTTCAGTGCTTTTTCTGGCTACACT
Source organism: Rastrelliger brachysoma (assembly GCA_024605115.1). Taxonomy (NCBI): domain Eukaryota; kingdom Metazoa; phylum Chordata; class Actinopteri; order Scombriformes; family Scombridae; genus Rastrelliger; species Rastrelliger brachysoma. The sequence goes on along the minus strand of JANJYP010019048.1, from coordinate 8,945 downwards.
CACTGACCCGATCAATGTCTGCCCCTCAAGAAAAAAAGTGAATGAATATAAACTTAAATTAAATTACATATTAGGCTCAGATGTAGCAATTATCCATTTTCAAAGCTTGTTTTGAATGAGGTGTATAAAGGCGTTTTCATACTAGGTCCGACTAGCACGATTGCTCCCTCCTCCCAGGACAGCTTTCACGCTGTACACTTAGATCCACGCCCGAGTACGCTTACATCTATACACCTGAAGCAACCAGGCAAGATTTATTTCTATGGCAACAAATATCATCACTCATGAAGATGGAGTCCGTTTTAATTACTTGCCTACCTTTGCGCATTTCTCGCTTCACTGTCTGTCTACTAGGCAGCACAGAGGATGAGATGCTCCTGTGCTGCGCGTATACAGATGTTTTGTAGGAGACAGGAGTAAGTAGTTGCTGACTGCCAGATGCACTCATCCGTATTTGATGCGGACTCGGACACGGTTTGTGAAGCGGGCTGGAGCATGGTACAGTTGTGTTCGCACTTATAAATGAACTGGACTTTAGGCTGAAGTGTACTCGCATCCAGAGCCGGGCCCCTGGTGTGAAAACACCCTAAAGCTATGTATTATACATATGTAGCTGGCGTATATAATTGGGGGGTTTTTTGTCATTTTATTTAGATGTTGTAATATTGGAACTCAACGACAGTGAGGCAGTATGGTATGTCGATTTTTGAAATATGTTTATGAATGTTGTGGTCACATGGTCAGAATTTTATGGACCTAGCAGGATTCAGCTCATTGTTTAGCTGTCCTTTACTTTTTCCATTCACTTTTACTGCCTGCTCAGAGACGACACAGTTAATACTGATGAGCTGGTGAACATGGTGGAGCATTTAGTAGATAAAGAGCTAGACATTTCCCTCAGGAGTTAGTAGAGGCCAAAAACACAGTGAAAAGAGAGAGACTATAGGAATTAGATTCATCACGACAGGAGCACGACTCCAAATGAATGATAATGTTACTCTGTACTGTGTAAATAGGCAACTATTAGCTAACAAGTTTGGCTTAAAGGGTGACGTCAATGTTGTGTTTAACTTATTTCTGCTGCCCCCAGGTGGCTGAAATTAATTTAATACAAGTTACATGCACTAACCTTGCTACTGACCTGTGGATTTATAAGTCCAGCTGTTTTAAATGGTAGTTAATTATTGCTAACAGTTGATATGCCACCACACTGGGACTGGTTTCAGAAACATGGCCGGCGTCTGGTATTTAATGCTCAAAGGTATCCATACTGAATAAATGTTGAAAATCTGAACACATAGGAGTAAGATGTGCTTCTGAACAACCGTCTAGAAGATTTCTGTTTGATGTTAGGTATAGGCAGACCTGCATTAAAACAACTCAAGGGGCTGTGTTGGTATGGGTGTGTTGCTTCAGATACTTCAGAGACATGAAATACAATCCTGCAAATAACACACTGCACAGAGATTTATAATACTCTGAGAAAGTATCAATTATTTTATCTTCTGGTTGTGGCAATCACAAGGTACAGGAGAAATATAGTTTTCTTGCTCGAAGGTAATACATATATTTGATTGGTCATCACAGCGCCTTCCCAGATGACATCGCTCTACAATCCGTCAAGAGTTTTTTAAAAATATTTTATTGCAATGTTTCCTTCAGCAACTTGCAGAATTGATTTCAGAGCTTTTTTCCACATTTATTTACACTTTATACAATGTAAAGTAAGTCTTTACACGAGTTCAGTGAGTTTAGTTAACATATAAATAACCAAGAGAACGACCAAGACACACAAACACAACCAATGTTTATCTCAAATCTTGGGCTAGATTGAAATTATGTTATTTCATGGAGTTTATCTTTGAGTTAAATCCCATTCCTTTTTTTTTTTTTTTTTTTTAAGTCTGTGATCTCTGTTTGCAAAGGTTAATCTTTCCATGTCCAAAAGGCGTTTCATTATTGACGGACATGCATTCAGTTTTGACAGATTTGGCTATTTGCCAAGAGAATTAATACCCAAAATATTTTCTAGTTTCTGAACCTTTTTATGTCAACAACATACTTTAGGGTTTTCTCATCCTCCTCCAAAATTATTATCCTTATTGGACATGAAAAGAAAATGCATGTTTTCCACTTCCTCTCCAGCAAACAATCCCTATTAAAAAAGGAGTAATATCTAATTTTCTACTACAGAGTGTTTCCAATCTTCTGCTGATATGTTACTTTCTAATTATTTTCCCCATTTTTGTTTTGCTTTATTATTTAAAATGGTGAGCTAACCCCTTGCTAGCGTAGCAATATAAGGTTTGTCCATTACTCTATAATAGATTCACCATTTATTGTTAGGGTTTTGCATATGTTTTCAATTCATTACATTAATTTAAATAATTTGGCTCTGCCTTGTATGTTTTTTTAATGCTGTTTTACCTTTAAATGGCAACGTGTTACTTTGTGTTACATTACATTTCCAACACTTCAATTTCCTTTTTCTCTCTGTTGTGACACTGTTGTGACTGTTATTCCAAATATTTTAAATCATTTCATTCCTTATGTTAAGATATGATCCTGGTATTGATATATGTAATATGGAAGACCATCATTTTTATTGATTCTACTCTGCTTGGTATTCTGTCTGATATGAATATCCAGCTGTCTTACTTTACTAAATAACCAGTCTCACACAATTAATCAAAATTCTTACCAATATTAATGCACCAATGTTTTATTTTCCTTGTGTCCCATTTGAGCTAATAACAATCTTTCAAAAACTTGTTTTGCTATTGTTAATGATTCATATTTTTCATGTATAACTATATCCTGAAACTATACTATATTCAATGATTTATTCACCAATTCCTCTGATGATGTAAGACAAACTACTATGTCATCAGTATTAAGTGCTTATTTATTTTCACAACAGCCTTCCTTTTACATCTACATTTTGTCTAACTGCTGCCACTAACACTTCAATATTTATAGGAAATAAAAAGGAGGAAGGCAGGAAATCGCTGTCTGGTTCCTGTTTGTATTGTGAATCTTCTTGACAGTATACCATTTGTTTTAACTCTGGAAATTGGATTACTGTAAATTGCTTGTAACCATAAGTTAAATTTCTTGTCGAAGCCAAAACCGTTAAAAGATCACAAACATTAAAAGCCAACTCAGTAAATCAAAAGGCCTTCTCTGCATCTAATGTTATTTGCAGATAGTATTCATTTTGCTTTTTGAGCAAAAATCAAGTAAATTTATTGTCCGCCTAATGTTGTCTGACAAGAGCCATCCTGGAATGAAGCCAAAACGATCTCTGTCAATTATATCTGTAATAATGTATTTTAATCTATTGCCAAATAATGCTGATATCATTTTATAGTCTGTGTTGCATCAATATGGGTCTGTGCGAGGGTGATGGCATCCTTAATTTTTTTTATAAATAGGGGTAATTATAGACAATTACAATGTTTGTGCATATTTTAACCCATACATGTACGCTTTTAAGAGTGTAGGGAGAGTTGTTGTCTTCAAATTCATTTGCAATTCTGTCGTCACTGGAGATTTTCAGTCCTTGTACTTGATGTCTACTCTCCTCTGCAGTGATTGCTTTTGTCAATTTGGTGTGTTTTTTTTTCCTTTTTTAATTTCTTGGTACTTTAGGGTAACTCAAATGTGTCTTAATTTGATTTCTATCCACTTTTACTTCATTTCTGTATAAAGGGTTTGTTATAATTTGAAACTCTTTTGCAATCTCCTCTTCATCAGTTATTGTTTCAGACTGATTAGATTTTAATTTTGTGGTATTAATGTCCTTCATTTGTCTTTCAAGTCTGTAGCCAAACATTTTTAAGGATTCTTGGTCACCGTTGTAAATTTCCTGTTGTGTAAACCTTATTAATCTATGAAGTGCATAATTTACCTAATTCAAGAAGCTTTTCTTTAATTAAATTTCATCTTCAGTGCTACTCGTCTTCCTGTGTCTATCTTTCATTGCTTTTATTTGCCCTAATAACTGCTTTTATTATATTGCTCTATCCTTTTTTGCAGATAAATGTGATACATAACCTCTCATGACTGCTTTGAACCTTCTCCATAATATAACTGGAAATGTACTCTGCATTGCTTATTTCTACATATTATCCTATAAAAGGCAAGTTGTATAATTTCCACTAGTCTTAGTATTATTTTGGTTTTTTATGTTGTTTTATGGCTATTTATTGACAAAGCAACACAACTTTTATCCAATGTTGCATTACAACATAAAGAAGTCATCTAATCTGGTATAAACTGGGTGTCTCTGAATAAAATATTCCCTCACATACGGGTGCAGTATTTTCTATACATCTATAAAGATCAATCTCTCATCAAGATATTTGCATTTTGAAGAGCATCTGGGCAAACTTTTCAGTAACTTTGAAGATGAAATTCTGTAGCTGCTGAATCAGCTAGCTTTCACTGGGAAACATGGACAATAAATTGAGTCGCAGCTGTTCCACGGTATTGCAAGTGAATGCTTTTATCCTTTTCCAGGTGGAAAAAATCGTGTCTTAGTCAGCTATTGTTATAGGAGGTGTTTTGATCATTTTCATGTTAGCCTCCTAAGTTGTTTCTTAATTGGACTTCAACTTTTCATACTTGCATACAGAGACAAGCTCTGATGTGGGGAATGGCAGGACAAAATGTAGGAAGGGCGAGTAAACCAGTTTTACAGTGATCAGATGGTCGGTCACACGGTGTAAACCTCTGCTCCACCGGAGAGATGACTGAGTCAAATGTACACATAACAAGTCTCAAATGCATCTGAATGTTCCCAGATTCAGAGTCTGCTGATTCATCAACACCCTGCAGAGCAGTTTAAAATTTTCCACACAGTTTAATACATGTCATCCTGCTCCTGTTATCCTACTCTGTTGAGCACCTGTATGCACTGTCTATTTGAGAATCAATGTTTACTTCTCCCAAGTAAGCACAGTTTCACAGCATTGTCCAGATGACTCCTGCTGCTCTCATGGTTTTGCAAACCTCACAGACAGATGTTTCAAATCCTTGTAACCCGTCCTCGGCCTAGTAACATTACCATTTCAATAGTAGACAGGACAATGCCTTCCGCTGTATGCTAACTGTTTGACACTTTGTATGCTGTCAGCCGCTTTTTCTTGAGAAAACACTCCAGTATAAACCTACAGTTATTTTTACCAGCAATCTGGGTGATGACAATTTCATTTCCTCCCCCAAATGAAAGGCTTCAAAACTATTAATTCTCTTTAGTTTACTGACGTTGGCATTATTGTAAATTGCAGCTAACCCTAATAGAGTCATTAGATTCACAAGTGATTGCTACCTATAAGAAATCAAACTCTAAAATGCAAATGATAACACAAATGGCATAATGCAATTTAGGAAGATGCTATATTTATAGATAATAGATAAAGAATTGAAAATTGATAATAACATCATTTTGTTTGCACATTTCTTTCTGTTGACATCAGGTGGTGTTGTGCCACCTCCCCCTAAGGACCAGTCACCAGTTGTCGTGACTGGAAGCCTCAGTCCAGCAAGAGATGTGCCAGGTTCAACATTTTAGCCGGAGGACCCTGTGGTTTTCTGTTGTGCCCTCTGCCTTGGCAACCCTGCTGCTTTACCAGAGCAGCCTCATTCATATAAATGAGAAGGCTGGATTTTTTCATGCAGGGATAAAGTCAGTGTGCAATGCGCAACACCAGCATTATTAACAACAACAGTGATTCTGTGATTCAGTGTCATTATAAATACATTTATTAGCTTTAATTGACTTAAGCCTAAACCTGTATTTTAGGTGTTAAAAACCTAAAACAGTCAGCTGCATATTGACACAGAAAAAGATTTTGCTCACTGTAACACACATTTATGTGTGTGTGTGTGTGTGTGTGTGTGTGTGTGTGTGTCATACCATTAAAACAACACATTCTTATAGTTTAAAGATAGCTGGCACAACACAACCTATAGTATAGCTGCACAGTAATGCACTCCAGAATATTTTCATAGGACTCTAATATGCCACTTTCCAAAACAGTTACAAAAAATACTAATAATAAAATTATGTTTTATGATATGACAACACTGAGGTTGAGGTGTGGTAAGGTTTGGGTACAAAAAACACTTTGTTAGGGTTAGTGAAAGATTGGATTGAGGGTTAAATGATGACTTGAAAATAATTAGTACTTCTGAAAAATAAGCAATCTGCAAACAGTTGTCTCTTGTAGAAAAGTTTTTTTTGTTGTTGTTGTTTTTGGTTGGGTTTTTTTTTTGGCCATGTAGTTATTTCACCATCCACCCAACCCCACCCACTTTAGAGTAAACTGTCTTATCAAGTCACCTTACACTGACTCAGACGTACATTAGGCTACATATTTTTGATAATCTCATATACTATTAATATTCTTGCGCCACTGACGCACACTAACTTACGTTACATAATTAATCACAGACTTGATATGTCAAAATGCATTTGGCCTTTTAGTTATGATTATAATGTGGAGAGAGGCAACAAAGCTTGCGGATTCACAATGTAGCCTATTTAGTGATTTGATGCTTGGCACAATCAAGTGCACTTACAAAGTTTTGGCACAGCAATTGGTGCACTTGATTAGATCAGATTAGATACAGTAGGCAGACGAAAGTTAACCATTACCGCGTAAAACCATCAAAAACATGACATATGCCTAACACTATAGTCTTCATAATTTAAAGCAGCCTATTAAACTTATACAACGTTATCCATGAAGCACTAGATTTAAAATTAAATACTCGGCAGAAGGGCAAAGCAGAACACATCACTGAACACAATATTTAATAATAACTCATTGAAAATGCAAAGCAGGTGACCGCTCAAACACTGCAGAGGGTACTGACACACGCGCGCCCGCCCACACACAGTCACACAGAAAAAAAACAGACAGATATATATATATGTATATAACTTGAACTTACTCTGCTGCGTTTAGGAGTGTTGAAATCTCTGTTCCGGCTTCTCCCATCCGCTTATGAAGCTGCTTGTTTATTTAGGCCTAAGCCTTTTCCGTTTGCGATCGCATTCTTCCTCTCATTAAAACCCCTAATGAAGGAAGTTGCATGTGGTGATTTCTTCTCAGCTCCACATTGAAGACACCTGGTGATGTACTTTGACCTATTCAGTAAGGCTGTGATAGGCTGCTGCAGCCAAACAAGAAAACAACATACTTTTTTTTATTACACGGAATCTCACATTCAAGTTAGTACATTTTAAGGAAAATACTGTAAATAAATATGTTTAATATGTTTAAAAATGTCAAATGTCAAACTATATCTGATTCTGGATGCAAATTGGGGGAGGGGCAGCAGAATATTTGTGGGCGGAGTCGCTCTCTAAAGCCTGCCCTTAACAGCTGCATCCAACTCTAATTTAAAGGTTAATTCCACCTAAATATTAATCTTTTTTAACTACTTATAATTTTAAAGGCTAATCCCACAAAAAAGCTACTTTCAGTCTTGCAATTTAACTTGTTTACTAAGATAGGCATGCTTATGTAATTTGCATAATGAATTAATTAGAGGTAAAATAAAGATGGGCTCATATGCTCTTTTCAGATACTAGTTCTCAGCCAGATATTTAAATAGAGCAAGGGATAAACGTATATACACACACACAGACACACACAGACACACACAGACACACACACACACACACACACACACACACACACACACACACACACACACACACACACACACACACACACACACGCATACAGGAGGATAAACATTGTTTAGAGAGTGATGGTGCACTCTAATCAGTGCCCAGGAGGTGAACTGGCAGCTCTCTCACCTCTACAGTTTCCTCTCTTAGAGACAAAACTAAAATGTCTCATCCAAAATCTTGTTACCTTGTTTTCTTCTTTGAAATTTGATTAACAGTTGGCAAACAAACTTAGACGTGTAGTACTGCCACCTATAGACTGGAGTGTAGGTGCTGTGAAAATTTAAAAATGCCTTCCTGAAACTGCAGCCCCTGGTATTGCAAGAATCTGTCTGTGTCGTCATCTGAACATCCTCCATTTTTAATTCATACAGCTACGAGATAGCATACATTTAACTACAGGTCATACTTTGCTGGCCTGCAAAAGATCTGTCACACATGCCATATATGACACATGATAATCAATCCTATTAATATTGGGCATTAAAAATCCCTTCCTCATACATTTAAGTGATGTGGAAGGATAGTAACAAAAAGAGAGAAATTGGCATTAAAAAAACTTTAACTTGATTTGATTCATTTTGTCATCTGACGCTTCACGTTAGCGTCATATAATCTTTTAAATATATTTTTGCGCCAACAGAGGAACTTCACTTTNACTTTAACTTGATTTGATTCATTTTGTCATCTGACGCTTCACATTAGCGTCATATAATCTTTTAAATATATTTTTGCGCCAACAAAGGAACTTCACTTTTTTAATTTATTTTCTGTACCTTAGCACTTAGTCTATGTTTTGGGTTTTATACTTATTCCCTCATATTTTATTGAGATTTTATTACTTACTTAACATACAGAATGCCCTGAACAAATAATTATTTAAATGTGTCTTCATGGTTTGTTCAAGACCAACACTCTCCTGCTGTACATAGATTTTTTTTTTTAGAAGAAATTCTTAATGACACTGTTTGTGGAGGATGCTATTTGAAGGCTTGATTACATCATCTAAGAGGCTAATATGTTTTAAGAATATGGTCCATTATCCATTTCTCCTTTTACCACATTAGATCTGGAGAACCTTCACTTACCAACACTGTAGTGTAAGTCATATAAAACTGTCATCCACTTTTTACATTATGCTTGAATAGTTACAGATGATTAAGAGCTATTTCTAATGTCCAGGTCTAATTTTTTTCCTATCATTTATATCCCTCTGTTTCAGCAAACCATTATGTCACTG